>WOVY01012471.1:0-245001 GCA_013436015.1 Rhipicephalus annulatus
AAATGTACGCACGTGCGTCGAGGGGCGACGGTTGTCAGCAAGCTAACGAGGGCTGGAAGGAAGTTATTGTAATGATTTCCCAAACGAAATATGCATGAATCTTTCGCCAGTGTTTTCTTCGCCTTCAAATCCGGAACCAAAGTGCGTTGAAATGCACGCTGCTGCCTGTTGCACAAAAATCACGTGTTTTCGGTTGAATGCTCATTGAAAAGGAACAACTCGTGATTACCACTTGGTTGAAAGGAATGTGCCATGATGGAATGTACTTTCGCAAATGTACCTTTGCGGGGGGGGACGAAGGTTTATCGCAATGCCCCCCTTCATATTAGGTCAATGTATGGGGCATATTCACTTAAATTTGAAGTGACCTGGCAAACACCTTAATAGAAACGTCGCGGATGAAGTCGAGGATAGCCTGTTTTTAGCACAGGTAGTTTTTTTTATAGGTCATGAGGTCAATTTAATTGCCTGGTGATTTGAGTATATGTATGATCGTTAAAGTGAGAAACTTATGTAGCGCGAGGCCAAAAAACGAACACAGGAAGGAATAGACTGAGAAGACAGAGCGCTTTTAGCGCTCTGTCTTCTCAGTTTATTCCTTCCTGTGTTCGTTTTTTCGCCTCGCGCTACATAAGTTTCTTTCAAATGTTTCACCAACAAGCCCACATCGCCACTCTTGTTAAAGTGAGCCCCGCCGCAGTGGTCTATAGTGGCTAAGGTACTCGGCTGCTGACCCGCAGGTCGCGAGATTGAATCCCGGCTGCGGCGGCTGCGTTTTCGATGGAGGTGAAAATGCTGCAAGCCCGTGTGCTCCTATGTGGGTGCACGTTAAAGAACCCCAGGCTGTCGAAATTTTCGGCGCCCCCACTATGGCGTCTCTCATAACCATATGGTGGTTTTTGGGACGTTAAACCTCACATATCAATCGATCAATCGATTGTTAAAGTGATAATCGTATTAAACTTGAAATCGCACTTCAGGGGCCCTGTAAATGTTCTTCTTTAAAGAAACCTTCTGTCCTTTCTAGTCACCTAAAAGGAGGGCGCGCCAAGTCGGCACCATAGCTTCCTTCAGTAAAAACGGGGTGCGATGAACACCATTGCCACCCCCTTCTTGAATGAAAAAGGAGTATCTTTTGAGCCTCCGTTCTGCACACTATGCGTATGCTTAAATCTGATAAGTCAATCGACCTTAGAGAGCGAACTACATGGTGCTCGTTTAGTAAATAAAACGGTCCGCCTTGGTGAATCAGTGGCTATAAAGTGCTTGGCTACTGACCCAAAGGCCGGGGACTCGATTGCAGCCGCCGTGGGTCGCATTTCCATGGCGGCGAGATGAAGACCCCCCCCCTCCCCCCCGCTACAACGTCTTTCATAATCATATTGTGATTATGGGACGTAAGACTGGACATACCAAAATTAGGAAAATAAAATGCAACAACAGCTTTGTACTATACTGGAATCATAGAGCGATGCCAGGCACGAAATCGGAACACACCAGAACCTTCTGAGTCAATTAATCCATAGTGAGCAGCTCTGTTGGGGTAGAGAAACGACATGTCTATGCCATTGATCTTTGGCATGGAATCCTCTAGCCGAGTGCTTTTTAGGCGACGGAAGGTGTTCAAGGCTTTATCTATTTTGTAAGAGCGTGAGCTCGAGCACAGGCGGGGAAGAAAACGATAAGCAGACAGCACGATCGAGACATGCAGTGTGCTAGACTCGACAGTGGACATGTATACAGAGCTGTAGAGAAATTCATGCCATTCGATTATTCTACTTCTTTGCATCATTCGCTAACACCATCTCACCCTGGTAAAATGTTTTTCGGTGATTGGGAAGTTACCCGTCTCAGCTAAAATTGGGGTTGATTATGATGAACTCTTCATTGCAATTGCATCTGTAACATCTATTATTATCCGCCCGACTCTTGGTCAATATCGTCCCAGGAGCATCTTTATCATCATTGACGTGAACAATCACTGTTCACCGACTTTCTCTTTGGTAGCGTTGCAATGGGTGACTGCCTTCTTTGAAAATTCCAGAGGACTAAACTACTAAGACAAAACAAAAGGGGAAAGAGGGGTGGCTGAGTGAGGTGGGTTTAGACGTGCACGACGTGGTCGCCTCGGAACTACATTTACACAGGGCCACTGACTTCTCTTACACTCCAGCAAGCCTAAGATGGGGAATCCCCAAATGCCCAGCTTCTTCGCGTGCACAGCAGCCGACACAGACGGCGGCGAAAGCTCTGAAGCAGTGGTTATCGCTCCTCTGTATATATCTACCTATGCATGCATACTGAACTGCACGCACTTGTTCCGCCTCCGAATACTGCGGCTTTCATTATGGTCTGATCGTGGCCTTATTATGGCTGCTTTTAGACCATCCATGCAGGGTATAGACAGCTGGTTGTGGCATGTTACCACGCCCTCCAGGTGGTTTGCCGGGCGGATTATTCCAGAGAGTGGGACCAATCGCCTTAAAGGTGATAGCCATCTTGAAGCAGCGCGAATGCGCCGCTAGTGCTGCAGGACCGTATTAATGAAGAAATAGTTGCGTACTTTCTTGATGTTGAGCTTGGACCACTTTACAAACAGGCGATTTTGAATGTATACTTTTAAGTTTAGGCAAGCCACTAAATGTTCTGTGCTTAGAAGGATAAACATTGAGTGTGACTTTGTTCTTACTGCATTAGCGATTATCTTCTTCTTGATCGGTTATGTTGCATTTATTTGTAATCGTCAGATCCACCATCTCTGCTGCTCCAGTGATGTAAGGCCTAGCAAGAAGGTTTGTGTACTTTAGCCTTACCTCGCGAGCAAACCCTATATGTGTGTGCCGATATTCATTTTTCACCTAAACTAATTTAAATAATCCAAGGACACTCTAGGATATTCATAGAATTTGTAGGTTCTAGGGAGGGCTGCAGAAACTGCGGGCGCAAGTTTGCTCTTAATGGGGCTTCGGCCTAGAGCTTAAAGGCAAACATTTCACTGAAAAAGAAATGAAAAAATTGCGATTCAAATGTCATACGCATACTAGCGCGACGTTGTTTCCTGAAAGTTAACTGTGTTGTTTTGTCTAGAAGCATGTTTTTCAACGAGCTAAAGAGTATCGCAATTCATCTAGTGTCATATCGTCGCACAATGACGATCATTATAAGTTTCATCCGGCCTTCAAGATTTGTTTATGCTACTAAGAGGAAATCATTTCAGGTTATTTTGTCCTCAAAGCGCCTGCACACATAAAGCTATAGCGACATGCTTCGGCACAATTGCAGTGACCGTCACCTCTGTACTCCAAGTCTCCCGTCTGTCATCTCTGATTGGTTCGAGCATCTGCTATACAGAGCCTCTGATAGGCTGCGCAAATGCCGCCATAACACAAAATTATAAAATCGCGGAATTCGACGATGACTGCAATATGTAGTGCCCCAAAACTGCGAAACCTCTTGTCATTTCTGTTTCAATGGATGGACAGGCACCCGGCGACCGTGAGTGGTTCGCCATCAACATTACTAGCGATGGAAGTGACACGCTCATTTGAAAAAAGGAAAATTCCGGTGATTAGATGATGACGACGAGACACTTTGTATAGTGGGGAACTCGGGAAAAATTCTGACCCTCTGGGGTACGTTAGCGTGCATGTAAATCTAAGGACTTTTCAGCGGAGAGAAGGGAGCACCTCCTTTTTGGACTGTGAGGTGCGGTTGTACAAAGAGCTTGCGTTGGGGCCATGGAGTTCTTGTTTGCCGTCGTTGTGAATCTTGCAGTGTGGCCAGTTTTCATCACTGAAAACAAAGGCTGGTGCCCAGTGACGTCACTGCTTCGGCAGTGCACTGCTTGGGGTGGGGGTCACGCTCATTCATACCAGAGTCCAGAGGCAGGGGCGTTGGCAGAATTTGGAGGGGTGGGGGCGTGGCGTGGTTGGCATTTTTTAATGGTTGTTTCTTGCTTTGTATGCATGGCGAGCAAATTTCAGGAGGGGGGTGGGGAGGGGTGCATGAGCTTGGTGTGGCCACTTTTTGGCTACGCCAGTGCCCACAGTGGACCAATGGCGGCGCCTATGGAACTTTTGAGGATGATTTCCTGCTTTCTGGGCTCTTGCACGGGAAGTACAAAAAACCGACGTTGCAGCCTCGGCAGTGCATTTTCTGGGTAATGTCTAAGTTGGGCGATTCGGTGATAGTTCATGATTACTTAAGAAGCAGTGCACGACGACATGCACAAAAAGGAAGCAGCGCGGTGTCCCCTATCGTTCCTTTTGGGCTTGTCGCCGTGCGCTGCTTCATAAGTAAGCATTTTTTGTTGGTATCACGCGCACTAACACTGTCCAGAGAGGACTGTGGGCAGCGCCCAGGGAGCCTTTAGTGAAAGGCTGATAGGGAGCGTATAGGTTGAAGCGGGGATACGGTGTTCTCGCATATTCGCCCCCGGACACGTCAAACGCGGCGACAGAAAACCCCGTTCTCCTGCTGAGCAACGCTACATCGTTATCCGCTAAGCCACCACGGCTGTTGGACTCGTGCCTTGGGGTCACCACAGTGTGGTGCAGTGTCGCAAGTATAATCTCTCGTACAGTGCGGTGACCCACGCGTTGCTGTCTGACTGCTCGACCACGAGTGTATATACTACGACCAGGCAAAAAGGGGCCCGCGTATACGTATCGTATGCAGTGGTGCAATACACGCTTGTCGAGACTTTTGAGTCACAAGCCTATACAGAGAAATGAAAGGATGACAAAAGAACCAAAGGCGGGGGGTTGATTCTGGCAGCCTTCGACACTTCCGTCTCTCGGGCGAGCAGCCTGCGCTTCGAATCAAAGAGCAGCAGCAGCAGCAGGCATAGTAGGAGAAACGGGTGATAGCGTATCCTCGGCCCACGCCTTGTATCGCCTGGTTGCAGCAGTCCAATTAGCGGCCTTCTGCAACCGTAGACCTCTATAGCCGCCCCTACGAACGACCCACTTCGATAAGGGGCGACACATCCGCCTCGCGCTGGCCGCATGTTGGCGGTAAATCGGTTGCGACCACGCGCACGCGAACCTCCGACCAAGGAGCCCATGGTCGACGACGTGCGCTGTGGCACGTTTACGCGCACACCCTGCCTGTAGACAGCACGTGCTGACCCATGTGGGCTCGTGGTGCTATGTTTCTTTCTGCCCTCTCTTCTTCTATCTCTGCCCCCATTTATCCTTTCCCCCAGTGCAGGGTAGTGAACCGAACGTGTTGCCTCCCTCACCATTCATATATATATATGTCAGTGGAATAATAACAATAATAATAATGATGATGATGGCCACCACCATCGGGTTGACTATGGTTGCTGTAGGGTAAAGGATTTCTCTTAGTTCCGCCCAATCAACATTATTGATCTTTGCTAATTGATTGATACTGTCAGCCCTTGGCGGGCTATACAGATGTGGAACAAGGTCATATTAGACAGATAGCTGCATTAGGAAAACACAAGAAAAAGAACCATCATTACGGAAACGCATATTATTTCACAGCACATAGCAAATTATAATGAAAATCAATCATAACTACGAGCGGACCGCTCACTGCGATCATCATAAGCACGTGTTTGCTGCAGCCCGATAATCCCTACGGACTTCTTAATCTCATCTGTGCTCCTAACTTACGGTCTCCTCCTGCCATGCTTGCCTTCCCTTGGAATCCAGTCTGATACTCTTGGTGACCAGCGGTTGTCTCGCCTTCTTGCCGCGTGCCGTGGCCATGCCCAGTTCTTCGATTAGGGTGTCCTTAACGAACGTCAGTTTATTCCCATATTAAAAAAAAAACTACCTTCTTGTCCTTTAAACTTGCACCTATACTTTTTTGGCGCATGCTACTTCAGCACATTGTAGCGAACTTTGGGGTTGTTTATGCTAGACACATCTGAAGACCGTCGAGGCGAAGAAGCGTGGAAGCGATTCCGCACAGGCAAGCGATGGCAAGTCGACATGATGATTTCGGGGAGCACTCATTGGGGGTTTATTTATTTAACACAACTTAAATTTACACAATGCAGTAAGTCACAAGTCCAAAACATGGAAAATGATGGCATACCCCTCGCCTTGCATAAGTGGTCTCCGATGGTGAGTTGCGCTGTTGACCCCAGGTCCGTTCACTCCAAGGGCCCGAGTCGCTGCCTAAATAGGGTTTTTCAGGCTCCACGGGTGCGCGGACCAATCAGGCAAGCCGAGGATAAGCAATGCCAACACGAGTTTTCATGGTCGCGTGAAGCCTGCCTCGCAACAAAACTGTAGCAGTTTTTTGAAACGGGCACATTCTCTAAAACGACCTTGACGCGCACACAAGTGCTCAAATGTCGGCCCCCGATTGCCTCGGAGGAGGCAAGCGGCGGCGCGCTCGTTCGGGATGGTGGTGGTAGTGGTTGAAAGAGAAGAAAGGCCCCAAATTTCTGCAGCCTGGTCGGAATCAAGGCGCGGTGCCTCGTTTGGCGCGAAGCGCACAGTGACCGACCGGATTCAGCTCCTTCTGTTCAGACTCTTATTCTTCGTCGAGGCGCCCTCCTCGAGACAAATCGTTAAATAGAGCATCTAACAAGAGCGTCTGGCAAAGAACGAACTCCAGCTGTAGCTGAAAAACAAAAAGCTTTCCGCGAGACATTGCCTTCGTGACAATTTGTTCACAAAGACCGCACTATATTGGACGCCTGTTTCTGAGCTAGTTGGTTCATCGCTTGAAGACAAGAGGTGCGGTGCTAAGTAGATGAGGTCTAAAACTATGCGTCCGTGGATGCTGGCATGAGTGAGCGCAGGGTTCTTCTTCAGGGCAGGAAGGGGGGGGGGGGGTGAAGGTTTATCGTAGTGGCCCCCCTCCCTGTAGGGTGATTGTATGGGGCAGACTTCGCCCCCCCCTCTCTTCTTAGGTGACTAACGTGGGCGACCGCCCTTCTGCCCCTCTCCTTTTGCGCACGGCTATGTATGACGGTTAGTTTCCGCTCTTAGTCGTAGTACACTTAGCACTGCATCTTTTGTCCTCACGGCGTTAAAGTTCATGGGTTTGTGCTAGTTGCTACGGCGACATCTTTCAAGAAATTCTGGGGGGTGCCCTAAACTTCCCTTAATGGCGCTCTAACGTTCGCGTCCTTGTGTCCAGGCGTATTCCTTGGGTTAAGATTGCGTTTCTTTGCGCTCCCGATGAATATCACGGAGGCCACGTAGAACGATGAGTGTAGATGAGATCTGCTCCGCCAGGTGCCGCAATGTCCCAAAGTTTTTCAATGAAGTCATTCATTTATTGTTCTTTAATTATACTGACAGCTGATTGTCCTCTATCCTCATTAAGTTATGCTGAAATATCATATGCATCTAATATTGCTCTTGAGATCTGGAGTCATTGATTTTCACGTTTTAGAAGATATTTTATGTACATGCAAAAAACTGGTAGTTCGTGCTGACAGGAAGTGTTTAGGAGAAAAGAAAGAGCGTCACTCGGCGCTGCTCGTGCCACTAACAACGTACAAGCGAGATTTTTATTGATTTTTAATGTTACAAATACAAGAATGTGACATGTGTTTAGTATACAAAAGGAGGCCCCAAAGTCAAAGGCTGCACCGGGACCTCTTGTTAAGGCCAAAGTGTGGTAAAACAGTGTTAGAGGCAACATAAGGCCGGTGCTTCTGTTATCCACTCTCTTAACCCGATCTAAATGCGAAAGTATTCAAAGCGGGTTAAGGGGGGGGGGGGGACTCGCTATGAAGTCTGCTGGGACGAGACGACACGTCTTTGTCAGGGCGGAAACACTGCTGCTATGACGTAAACGAGAGTCCCTACGTAGAAACGTTGGCTCCGGTGAAACTCCTTATTCGGATGGTTTCTGACCACTTCAAGCTGCCATCTTCTCCTCGTGCCGGAACCTCTGTTTCACCAGGGGAAGTATTCGTTACATACAAAATTGTTTACCTACGAAGTGCGTTTCTTCTGCTTGTACTTCTGACAAAACCAACGCAAACCTTTCGGTGTGTGCAAGGCCTCTGAAAGCAGAGTTATTTCGATATAAGCAGTCATCACCACAAGAGATTGATTGATATGTGGGGTTTAACGTCCCAAAACCACTCTATGATTATGAGAGACGCCGTAGTGGAGGGCTCCGGAAATTTAGACCACCTGGGGTTCTTTAACGTGCACCCAAGTTTGAGCACACGGGCCTACAACATTTCCGCCTCCATCGGAAATGCAGCCGCCGCAGCCGGGATTCGAACCCGCGCCCTGCGGGTCAGCAGCCGAGTGCCTTAGCCACTAGACCACCGCGGCGGGGCATGACCACAAGAGAGGTTGTCACTTCTGGCAACTGTAAGCACTCTGCACCTTTGGAGTTGCATCTTCTCCCGTGACAGTTATCGTCGATTCGCTCGATCCTAAGTCATAGTCATTAAACTGCATCAATATTTCGGTAGGTGTGCATGAACGTTAACCAATCTGACTAAAGCTGCCCCCCTTGCCAAAACATTGTATACAATAACATGTACACCTGGTTCGTTGTGACTCCATGACGGCGTTATAATGCGCCTGGAATCGAGTAAGTATTGCCCAGTATTGGGCGGTAACGAAACAACGATTTCTGTAGGCCCGTGTGCTCAGATTTGGGCGTACGTTAAAGAACCCCAAATGGTCAAAATTTCCGGAGCCCTCCACTACGGCGCCTCTCATAATCATATGGTTGTTTCGGGACGTTAAACCCCACATATCAATCAATCAATAACTCACTCAATCAATCAATCAATCAATCGAAACAACGATGTTTTCGTTGTTCCGTCGTACGCAGAACATAACCGCCAGCCTGAACACCAACCTCCGCGAACATGCTACGCTTAGAGAATGATTTCACCGCTATAGATGCTGACAACCGAAGAATAAATTTAAGCCCTGCTTAAACGGTGAAGGCTGTGAGTAAGACGGTGAAGGCTGTGAATGGAGTTCATAGCCTTGGAGTAACCTCCGTTAATAACACCATTTCACGATTCGGTCAGACTTACGCGAACGGAAATGACGCGGGCGCGCGCTTCCGCTGAATCCCAGAGCACGCGAGAGTTTATTGAACTGTCCGGTGCACCGAACTGTGCATGTTTGACGCGTCTTTCGGGAATAACGGGTGAGAGCTGATCCGGCTGATGAAACGCCTTGCACTAACATGACTCATTGAAAAAAAAGGGGGAGGGGGGCGGGGGAAGGGTTGATGTTTCGTTTCAATGTTACATCACCGCCGTTGCGTCATTGATTCAGCGGCGGTTTTTGGGGCTGCCTGTGAACACTAATCACACTGATAACAACAGTGGTCGACATTGCGTTCTTTTTCTGGCGAAAGAAAATAAATAAATAAACGCGACAGATTCGTACAATCTTGAGCAGAATGAGGTCGTTCCCTTGCAGTCCCACCGGAAATGACGACAGTCTTCCACTTCAGGAATGGTCTGGAAAATCGAGTCTATATATTTTAGAGGTGACCCGAGGTCAATATGTCTAACAGCTTCCAACAAACTTTACGCTCTTAAAAAAGAAGTATTTAGCTTGTACTAACCTTGAAGTAGGAAGCGCTTGTCGTAACATTCACTTCCTATTAGTAACTGCTGGTAGTAACTGTCAAGCAAGTAGCTTTGTTAGAATTACAAGCTGGAACACAAACCGAAACCATGCGGGGTTGCCACTTCGTGTGATTATCCGACAAATACACACCACACAGAACTTTTAGATGACAGTGTATACACACAGGCATAAAACATAGATGAAAGCAAACACACACACACACACACACACACACACAGACATGTATACAGGTACCCACAGTACATCACAGGGGCATAGTCAGAATTTTTTTTTCGGGAAGGGTGGAGGGCCCGATGTGCCATCCATTGGCTACGCCACTGCTACATCAAGGCTTCTATGCGACAAATGTGAACAATCATTTTAATGATTTATATAGGGCCATAACTAAAGGGCAGTTGAGGTGGTTCTGACACCCTTCGAAATTTCCGGTGTGATGCTCCTAAAGCCATGGGTCCTTCTACTGTGACTGGTTCGTGACCACCTAGTTTATGGATGACTCAGCAGGTGGCGCTAGTGTGACAGACAGACGGACTGACGGACAGACGGATGGACAGACAGACGGACAGACAGACAGACAGACAGACAGACAGACAGACAGACAGACAGACAGACAGACAGACAGGCAGGCAGGCAGGCAGGCAGGCAGGCAGGCAGGCAGGCAGGCAGGCAGGCAGGCGGACGGACGGACGGACAGACGGATGGATGGATGGATGGATGGATGGATGGATGGATGGATGGATGGATGGATGGATGGATGGATGGATGGAAGGACGGAAGGATGGATGGATGGGTGGACTTTTTAGGGATGCCTTTAACCCCCTTGCCTTTCTCTCGATTGATTCTCCTGGTACCTGACCTACGAACATCTTTAAAGAGCCTAGTTAACTCTTTTTTGAGCCTGACGACTCTCCACCGAGACTATACTCAGTATGGGATCATCCAAAGATTGTTCACGAGTCCCTTCCAACGGAGTCATATAGGTGGCAAGCCAGAACCCGCAAGAAAAAAAAAGAGTCGATGTACTCTTTTTTTCTTTACTTAGCATGTAAAGGACTGGCGCCTCGAAAGGAGCCCCGCTAGACACTTCTTTTCATGAGGTGTCATCGACAAGGCAGCGAGGCATGACAAGACGCGCTGCGACGTTTCCAAGCCTTCTCGCATCATACGTGCCATGGCAACAGTATCTACTGCGCTGCAACTATAGATTGATGTTTTTGAAACATTGGTGTGCAACATTCATCCGTATAACATTCATTTCAATCTACCGCTTTAATGAGTCCTTCTTTCCTCTTCGTCGCCCCGCCGCGGTGGTCTAGTGGCTAAGGTACTCGGCTGCTGACTCGCAGGTCGCGGGTTCGATTCCCGGCTGTGGCGGCTGCATTTCCGATGGAGGCGGAAATGTTGTAGGCCCGTGTGCTCAGATTTGGGTGCACGTTAAAGAACCCCAGGTGGTCGAAATTTCCGGAGCCCTCCACTACGGCGTCTCTCATAATCATATGGTGGTTTTGGGACGTTAAACCCCACATATCAATCAATCAGTCTTTCCTCTTCGTCGGCGTGGTCGTTGCACCGTTTCAAAAAATGTTCAAGTGCTATCACCAACTAGCCTAGCTTTTAATCCCTCTACGGATGAATGAAAAAAATGGAGCTGCAAGTGTGTGTCAAAATGATGTGTTAAAAAAGAAAGTAAAAAAAGAAGGCAACTTTGAAAAGCGGATGGCGGTTGACTGGAGACTGAGGGCCCCGTACTATACCGAGAAGGAAAGAATGGGACTCTGCGGGTGACGTCACGAGGTCACGCGGGACAGGATGTTGTAGATTGAAACATTGTTTCACGAACGACCAGCTTTTCTTACGACAGTGGGAGGAGGAGAGGTGTGGTAGAGAAGGGAAGAGTAGATGGGGGGTTCCTTCGATTCCTTTGAAAGGCGATCTTTTTGTCGACGATTTCGGTGCGATTCGGACGGCGACGTGCGAGACAGCAGTCGCGACAAGTTCTTCGTCCGTCGTTCTTTATGCTGCATCATATATCCCATCCTCTTTACCTCATCTATCGTATTTATTAGATTTCTTTGCCTCGTCCTTTCTGGACAAGCGGCTATGAACCGAGTTTTAGCGCCTAAGTCTCGTCTTCTCCTGACCTGAATTTCACGCGTACGTGGACGCAGTTTTATTGTGTTTTTCGCTCTTCGACCGAGACAAACCGCTGGTTGGACTTGCATCACGCCGTCGTCTTCACCGCAACGCACGAGAGCAGTGCATGGCAGCTTACAAGGCACATTCGTGAGTAGCGTTTTCCTTGTGGGAATTGAGTGTGCATAGTTGTTGTTCGATAGTGTATTTGTGCTTATTGAGTGCAAAATTCTCGCAAGGCCGCGTCGTATCGACTCTCGTATGAATTCACTGTCGAGCTATCCCCGATATCGTGTTTTAATTATATTCCCAACATCGGGGGCTTTATGTGCTGAAAACTAACGAAGTGATTAAAAAGCTCGCCGTAGTAGAGGGCTCCAGAAATTTGAACCATCTGCTGTTCTTTAACGGGCACTGACTTTGCACATTATACAGGCCGCGAAAATTTCGCCTCCATCGAGACGCGACCGCCACGGCAGGGTTTGAACCCGAGAATTTCGGGCCAGCAGCCGAGTGCCGTAACTATAAACTGTACCACCGAGGCGGACATGATTGTATTTCCCGCCATTGCCCTGGATTGATCTAAACGCACTGTTATGCCTCTGGTAGAGCAAGTACGCGAGTTCTAAAGAACACTATATCCTTCACAGAGGTCCGCAATAAATTTCACGGCATGTTGTGCCCTATAACTTGTAACTGCAATGGAAGTACGTGGAAGTTCTTATTTCTTGCTTTACTTCTTTTTTTTCTTGAGCTCGGCTTTTATTCAGAACCCAGAGTACTCACGTGTGGTGCGGGAATCGGGGGTTAACAAGGAAACTCGAGATGTTACGGATAACGCAGATTGCGATGGAGCGCAAAGATTTCAGGCGTAAAACGAGAATAGAGAAATGCCCAAAGTGGGAACCTGAGAGAGAAAGTTAGGAAGACATATAAGTGGGCTGCGTAACAAACTTACCCACCCAATATTCTAGTCGACATTAAGAAAACAAAAAAAAGTTGACCTGCACCGCCCATGCAATGTGTTGAACGGATTAACCTGTGCTCAGTTATGGCAACTTAATTGACTCAAAGGGATGGGAGACGCTATGCCGAAAGCAGCAGTGATTTTGGTGGAGTGATGGAATGAAGAGTTCGGAAAGGATAAAATGGAATAGCTCGTTCCGGACAGCGTAAGTTGGAGATCATCGAGAGACACTTTCGTCGTCCACGTGGACAGAATCATAGGCTACTGTCGGAGGAAGTGACTAGGACAGTTGGCGTATCAATAAACGAGAGGTCTTAGAATTAACCCCGTATCGGAACAGGCGCTAACCAGCTTAGCGTCCCAAACCTTGCTTGCGTTCTGACGTTCCGCAATCACGGCGCTTAGCGTAGGCTCAGTTTTACATTCCTCCGCCTCAAAATGGTAAGTCTAAAGCTCTGCAATAAATGCCAGAAGGTGTACATACGTTGTCACGTTCTAATACAACCGAGAGTTTGTACATGACTATAGCGTTAAACAATATAGTGTGTTTGGAAAGCCTCACTGTGTTATCATTTAACGTACTATATTTACTGTTTTATAATTATATTGACAGGCTCACTTCAGTTTTGTTTTGAGCGAACAATTTGGAGTGTGACTTAAATTACTTAACTGACTGCTCGCGAAACTTCCAGCCAAGTGGGTGTTGTTTTGAATATGTTATTTCTAATTATCATCACAAATAATCGCACTTGCTCTGGAAGACGTTTCAGTGGGTATGCCATAGGGCGAGGAGGAATTACTTACAACTTAGCAGAATTTGCGTGAGGCGTGCGTAATTCTGGAAACGCCAACGTTCTTGCATGCGTACCGACCTCTTTATTTCGCCCAAATCGATTTAGGTAGTCGAACCAAAGACTTCTTCCTTAGTGGCACTATATGAATGAGCCAGCCGGGAGAAGTGAAAAAAAAAATTGTCCCATTTGAATTTTCTTAACTGGCCTCGACTCTACACTTTTTTTACGATTCGAAGTCAGTGAGGCACTGGTTAATGTTATTTATAGTAGTGATGGCTTGAGGCTTTAGTCATATGGGCTGAGGAGGACGTTGCGAATGAAGTGAAGAAATGGTCCTATTTCGGCAACCTTTTAAGGGAAAGCGTCTTCTTCGGTGGCAAAGAGAATGGTGGACGAAAATGTTTGAAGACATATAGAGAAGGATAGAAGAAGGATCAGTGTCCACACTACAACTGAGGAATAGCAGGCCCCTACAACAGATCCTTCGGGTCGGTGGGCCCAAGCTAGCGCAGGGCAATCGTTCCTATAATTGATATGTGGGGTTTAACGTCCCCAAACCACCATATGTTTATGAGAGACGCCGTAGTGGAGGGCTCCGCCAATTTCAACCACATGGGGTTCTTTGAACGTGCACTCAAATCTGAACACATGGGCCTACAACATTTACGCCTTCATCAGAAATGCAGCAGCCGCAGCCGGGGTTTGATCCCGCGACATGCGGGTCAGCAGCCGAGTACCTTAGCCACTAGACCACCGCGGTGGGGCAACGGTTGCTCTAGACAGAGGAGGCACTGGCCAGGATCACTGTTAGGACCTGGCTGTGTTGCATGCGATGCGCGCTTTGTGCTTTTCGCTATGTGCGTGATTCCTAACTTTCCTGCTTTATATTCCGGGCTGTGGTCTGAATGGCCAGATAGAAAAAATTGAATGGTAGGATGTAGGCGCCACGCCCCGCAGTTGACCTGCGCGAGCCAACAACCTTACACAACATTGCCTTCATTGCTTCGCTCTTAGAAGCTCGACCTTGCACTTGACCGCGTGGTGTCTTCGGCGCATTCGACATAATTATTCTATAGCCCACTGTAACATATCTACGATGTAGCCGGTTGTAATTGGTTCTCGACATGTATTAATTGACTCCGTCGTTTGGACTGTGCTGTGTCAACTGTCCTGTACAGACAGCTTCTCCCCATAGTAGGGAGGAGGTGTCTGAAACACGTACGTAACAAATAACGTCTTTGTTACTACACATATGAACCATCGGTATAGATGAACGTTTGTCTGTCACTCTCGCACTCCTTCGGGAAGGACGTGCACTCAGCGTGGCTAGCGTGGCAGTTGCAGAAGGGACTGAAACCAACCGCAATACGATAACCATTCGTTAGGTTCACTTATTCATAGGGCTTTAGTATTGATAAATAGTGTTTTCCTTTTTGTTTCTTCTTTCCAACATGTTTATACAAACCTTTCAATCAGACCGAGAGGGGCAGAGAGAGAAACAGCTCCTTTCTAGACTGCTGCACAGGAGGGCAATGGCGGGCCCCGATTCTTTTATAAGCACGTTTTGGGTGGTCACACATACCTCACGCCCTCGGATCTCTCTTCGGGAAGGTCTATGTGGCCCAACAGTAAAAAAAGAACACGACAAAACAAATAAGTAAACGTCTGTATGACCATATCCTCTTGCCCCAGCGGTGAACTGCGGTCGCGCCGAAAGCAAAATCTTCTCGAAAGCGAGACTGCACTTCTGTCTGACAGCATTAATCTGTGTCGTTATTAATCTCGCTACAAATGCCACGGGGTGCTTTTTTCGCCTTCTGTTTTGACTCTCAAGCACCGTGAAACTTCAGCGATCGAAGTTCAAGGACGCGCACGCGCGTCCAGCAGTACGGCAGCGCCTCTTCCGAAGCAGTGTCGAACAGAGCAACTGACAGAATGAGGACATTCGTCACGGCCCAGGCAGCGCGGAATTCAAGCCGCGAGGATTAGGCCTGTTGCTGCTTGCAGCCACTTATATGCATGCTTGCTCTCACAACGTTAATCGCCTTCTTGAACCCCTATGCGACCCTCCTCGACTTGTTTTGCGTGTCTGCTCAACCTTAAAGAAAGTGCCGTGATTGTGGGGATTATCTCTCGTCTGTGTTTATTCAGTTGTTCCTTTCACGTTGTTGCTTCTTGATGTGCAACGTAAATGTGCGTTCGCGATGTGCATTCCTTACAAATGCTCTTTCTTTTCAGTATCCGTGTATGTGTGCTTAGTTCTATATATCTGTAGCTTTTCCAGCGTTAAGTTTTGTTTTATTGTTCATTTAAACATGTTTACTTCTGTTTTCACTCGCGCTTAAGCTGTTCAGCGTATAAATTTTCTCTGTTAGGTTTATTCTGGATGGAATTGATTTGAACGCAAACGTACAACACACAAGAACACATAAGTATAATGTCCGTTTGTGCTAAAAACTATTCCAGAATGAACCAACGCGTCCAATAAAGCATTTTATCAAGCTGTTTTAAACAGCTTCTGTGGTAGGTAAATTTATGTTCTTGTTCACTTGAGCCATTCTCTTTGGTTGGGTACAATCTGTTTTATTGTTTATTAACAGCATTTTCTAAAACATTTGGTTATACTCACCATTCTCTTTTTATTTTCTTCTTATACACAGGAGTAGGGGAGCTGTGCTCCTAGCGGCCTTCCTCTTGCTGCTAGACTCTCCGGCAGATGGCAGGAGACACGTAAGTCTATCTATCTATCTATCTATCTATCTATCTATCTATCTATCTATCTATCTATCTATCTATCTATCTATCTATCTATCTATCTATCTATCTATCTATCTATCTATCTATCTATCTATCTATCTATCTATCTATCTATCTATCTATCTATCTATCTATCTATCTATCTATCTATCTATCTATCTATCTATCTATCTATCTATCTATCTATCTATCTGTCTGTCTGTCTGTCTGTCTGTCTGTCTGTCTGTCTGTCTGTCTGTCTGTCTGTCTGTCTGTCTGTCTGTCTGTCTGTCTGTCTGTCTGTCTGTCTGTCTGTCTGTCTGTCTGTCTGTCTGTCTGTCTGTCTGTCTGTCTGTCTGTCTGTCTGTCTGTCTGTCTGTCTGTCTGTCTGTCTGTCTGTCTGTCTGTCTGTCTGTCTGTCTGTCTGTCTGTCTGTCTGTCTGTCTGTCTGTCTGTCTGTCTGTCTGTCTGTCTGTCTGTCTGTCTGTCTGTCTGTCTGTCTGTCTGTTTGTGTTGAATGCCTAGCTATAGCTGGCCATTTGATGCAGGACTAAATGATCTCGAACCGATATCCGTGAAACGGGTATTATGGAAGCCATTTCATCGCTCTAACTTACCAGCGCAAATCTGTTCTACTCATTTCGTGGCTTATTCAACTCCATTTTTTTCCTCTGTGTCAACTATAAACATCGGCTGCACTTGTTTCTTCGTTGATTTACTTTTTTGTTTTGATGTAACTTGATGTTACACCAACGACTTTCTATTTGCATAGCAGAAGGAGCATGTCTCACAAACATCTAGGCAAGACATGGGTATTTATCGACTACAAGTTTTCCCGCTCACTTTAATCCAAGTGCCTGCTTAAATAATCTGAGTGCCGAGCCATGTCCATGTGCCAAATATTTAATCCAAGCGGCAACATGTTTAATCATAGTGCCAACTCAATGAGGCCACGTGCCAGTGAATTTAATCTAAGTGCCACCACGTTTAATCCAATTGCCAATGACGTTAATTCAGGTACCAGTCTGTTTCCGAAGCAGCTGCTTATGCCGAAGAGTGTCGTCAACTCACTCGCTCATTTACCGCACAAGACCAATGGCGCCAGAAAACTGACCACGATTCATCTGCGTCTACTGTACACTATAACCCAGGAATGCTGGTTTGGCTCTGGGTCCCGTCTACCCCTCCCGGTCTTTCCCCGAAGCTTTCATCGAAATACCATGGCCCCTACCGTGTGGTGCGGCAAACATCTCCTGTCAACTATGAAGCTGAGCCCATTGATCCACCCTCGGACCTACGCTGCCGTGGGCGTGAAACAGTACACGTATCACGCCTCAAACCGTGCTATGACCCCCTTGTCGTGTCATTTCCCTACGTCGCCAGGTTGGCTCCTTTCTGCGCGGGGAGTAATTGTACCGAAGCATAGTGGCGCCAGCTCTGTGCCAGCGTGAAAGAAGACGTTGACGTCCGTGTGTGGCTCGTGCTTGCCGGGTTCCGGCCTGTACCAGCTTGTTGCGGCTAACGTTTCTCGAATAATAACCTGTGTTTTTAAGCAACCTTGCTCGTTGCATTTATAATGTTGCCAACTATGTGTTTTTGGTGCATAGATAAACTGACTGGCACCTGAATTAAAGTCATTGAAAATTGGATTAAACACGGTGGCACTTGGATTAAACTCACTGGCACGCGGCCTCATTGAGTTGGCACTTAGATTAAATAAGTTGGCACTGGGATTGAATGTTTGGCACATGGACTCAGAATATTTCAATGGCGTGCAGGTTATTTAAGCTGGCACTTGGATTAAAGTGAGCGGGAAAACCTCTAGTTTATTGTGACGATTGGCGTGTGGAGGCATTGGCGTGGCTGTGTGGTAGATTGGTGTGGCCACACATGTAAGGTCACATATGCACATTACACCTTCTCAGATGAAAGATTCCCTGAACAGTAAATGTCGCTGTAGCTAAGATTTGGACAAGTGGATCTGTCATCATTAGATTGCTTACTTGGGCCAGTTTTTACAAGTCTGTAGTAAACGAGAGACAGCCTGAACCGTAGGACAAGAAGACGGGGACGCATTAAGCGCTGTCCGTCTCTGTCCCATTTGTCCGTAACTGGTCCAAATGAGCACTCTAGTGCCGTTCGTTTCCAGTGCATCGGGCACTGATCTACCGTACTTCTCTTTCTCTCCCCCCTTATTTGTGAAAAGCTTCTTTTCAGTGCGTTGCGCTTAGGATGTCTGAATGTGTTCGCATCGCACGATTCAACGACACCGCTGAAAGGACACGCAGACAGAATATGCCGGGTTCTTCGGTCATAGGCCTATCAACGCTTGGTCCTTCTGCCCTCTGGTTAACCTCCCTGCCTTCTCCCTTTTGTTGCTTCCTCCTCCTTCTGCCCTGTTGTCCTGTACGGTTCGCGCCGTTTCTTGACTTATCTTCATCAGAGCAGCAACTCGATAAAGAGAAGTCCCCTTGTAGAAATGCTGACTGTAATAACATTTTCTGTTCAAGGATATTTGAATCTCTTCAATCATCCACCTTTACCGGAACTACTGTCTCGTTTGTATTATGGTCTATGGCATTTGAGAAATATTACGATAACTGCGTCTTTTCTTCTTCTTTCGTGTACGTAGCTCATTCGCCATGGTCGTCAGAGGCGGCAACACCAGCACCTGCACCACTTTCAGCAAAACGTGACACTGGGCCTGAACCCGGGCTCATACCAGGAGTCTGGTCCCTGGGGTCCGTGGACCGCCAGCAGTTCCTGCTCGAGAACCTGCGGAGGAGGAGTCGCCTTCCAGACCAGAGTCTGCGAGGACTTCAGGTACATGTCACTGCACAGACCGCATACGCAAGACTTCGTATCTTACGTGATGAAGATTCTTTCTAATTGTCTTTTAGGCACATTTAATTCGCTAAATTCTGAAGGAATGAAGCTGGGGGATGATTTTCAACGATAAAGTTGTAGATAAGCTTGCGAAACGTCTGATTAGGTTGTTTTCAACTTTATATCTGTTATAGTATCAGTCTTTTAGATGCGAAGCATCTTATGATGGAGCTCAATCTTGTGTTCGGCGTGACCACCCTTACAGTGCATGTGCGCCCCTCACCCTCCCTCACCTCGGAAAGCCGACGCAGGCAGAGTCTGCTCGCTCCATTCTCTCGCTCTCTTTTAGGTATCCCTCTCAGGGGCGTTTACGCCCCCGCTTTGCATGCGCGTCCCCTCCCCTCTCTACTCTCTCCCACGCTCCCTTCTCTCACCTCGAAACGCTGACGCAGGCAGCGTCTGCTAGCGAGTTTCTTGATTGAAAAAAAAGGAAGAAAACGACTGCTCGCACTGCACAACCGTTCACTTGCAACCCGTACATGGGCAGTGGATTTTGACCTCCAAAGTAGTGCCGATCAGAATTTTTTCCTGTGAGTTGTTAACAATGAACAATAAAAATTCGCAGCGTGTGTGTTAACTAAAAGAGTACTACGAGTCTCTGTGTCCAATCGCAGTCTTCTGTCTCTCATTGCCTATTAGCAGTGAGTGAGATAACGTGGTATTTTAGTATTTAGTGGGCATATGTAGAAAACTGAAAAATAGCAATGATTAACAGATATATAGTTAGAAGCTGTTTAATCGGGTATATTTCAAACGTATCTGCAATTTTTCTCCATAGGATTTTTAGCTATGGCTCTGTTGCTCCAAAATATAGTTAAACATGCCTATTTAGTCAATTAAACAGAAACAAAGAAATGAAATGTCACTTACGCTTTGAAATAGTGGGTATCATGCATTTGATCGCGTTGTTTTAGAGTGCGTCGATAGCTTTTTAACCGCTAAGGTTAGCTGGGGCATCCTTTATGCACTGCACACACATTTGTCGAAGATGGCAAGAACGATGTGCGACTGTCGACAGTGCAGGCTAAAGCATGTCATCACCATCATCATCTGCCTGACTACGTCCACTGCAGGACAAAAGCCTCTCCCATGTTCCGCCAGTCAACTCGGTCCTGTTCTTGCTGCCGCCATTTTATGCCCGCAAACGTTTTGATCTCATCTGCCCACACAACTTTCTGTACCCCCCCCCCTCAACCCGCTTGCCTTCTTTGTGAATTCAGTTAGTTATCCTTAATGACCAGCAGTTATCCTGTCTATGCGCTACATGCCCAGCCGATGTCCATTTCCTCTTCTTGCTTTCAACTTTGATATATTTAACCCCGGTTTGTTCCCTGATTCACTCTGCTCTCTTTTTGTCTCTTCGGGTTACACCTACCATTTTCCTTTCCATTGCTTGCTGCGTCGTCCTCAATTTAAGCTGAACCCTCTTTGTAAGTCTCCAGGTTTCTGCCCCGAAGCTAAGTACCGGCAAAATGCAGCTGTTATATATCTTCTTCTTGAGGGACAGTGGCAATATACTTGTCATGATTTGAGAGTGCTTGCCAAGTGTGTTCCACCCCATTCTTATTCTTCTAGTTACTTCAATCTCGTGGTTCGGCTCCGTGGTTAATACCTGTCTTAAGTATACATAGCATTTTACAACTTCAAGTGCACTATTACCTACTTCGAAGCGCTGTTCTCTTCGGAGGTTGTTGTACATTACTTTAGTTTTCTGCAGAATAAGACCTACCTTTCTGCTCTCATTGTCTAACTCCATAATCATAAGTTGCAATTCGTCCCCGGAGTTACTCAGCAATGCAATGTCATCGGCAAACCGCAGGTTACTAAGGTACTCTCCATTAACTCTCATCCCTCTCTCTTCCCTTTCTAGGCCCCTGAAAACCTCCTGTAAGCATGCGGTGTTATAGCATTGGCGAGATTGTATCCCCCTGCCTTACACCCTTCTTTATTGGCATTATGTCGCTTTCTTTGTGAAGCACTATGATAGCAGTTAATTCCCTGTAGATTTCTTCCCGGTTGTTTATATATGCTTCGTCGACACCCTGATTCGGCAGTGTCTGCATGACTGCAGGTATTTCTACTGAATCAAACGCCTTCTCGTAATCTATGAAGGCTATGTATAGTGGTTGGCTGTATTCTGAGCATTTCCCCATTACCCGATTGATAGCATGAATGCAGTCTATTGTTGAGTACCCTGTTCGAAATACTCCATGTTCCTTCCGTTGATTTAATTCTAATGTTTTCTTCACTCTGTTAGCAATTACCTTTTTAAATAGCTTGTATACGAAGGAGAGCAAGCTGATCGGCCTGTAATTCTTCAAGTCCTTGTCATCTCCTTCTTTATGTATTAAGATGATGTTAGCAATTTGCCAAGATTCTGGTACTCTTCCCGTCAGGAGACACCTCGTAAACAGGGTGGCTAGTTTTTCCAACACAATCTGTCCTACATCTTTCAGCAGATCTCATGTTACTTAATCCTCGTGCACTTGCAGCTTTGCCTCTTTGCATGCTCTCCAAGGCGTTTCTGACTTCTTCTATCATTACTGGTGGGGTGCCTTCTGGGTTACTGCTAGTTCTTATAGTAAGGTCGTGGTTGTCCCGGCTACCGTACAGATCTCTGTAAAACTCCTCTGCTATTTCAACTATCCTACCCCTATTGGTAGTTACTTTGCCTTCGTTGTCCCTTAGTGCATACATCTGATTTTTGCCTATCCCAAGTTTCCTCTTCACTGCTTTGACACTTCCTCCGTTCTTCAGAGCGTGTTCAATTTTCTCCATGTTATACCTTCTTACATCGGATACTTTACAATTATTAATTGCGTCAGCTCTGCCGATTCTATTTTGTCTGTTGTATATGATACTTTCATGTTATGACGCTTCTTAATGAGGTTCTTCGTATCCTGGGACAGCTTACCTGTGCCGTCTAAGTACCGCACATCCAACTTCCACTGCACACTCCGTAATGATCCCCGTCAGATTATCATTTATTGCGTCGACTCTAAGGCTGGTTTCCTCGATGAGAGCAGAGTACCTGTTCTGAAACGAGACTCTGAATTCCTGTACTTGCCCTCTCAGTGCTAGCTCATTGATTGGCTTCCTGCGTATCAGTTTCTGTCGTTCCTTCTTCAGATATAGGCGAATTCGAGACCGTACAATTCAATGGCACCATTAAATGATATTGATGATGATCACCATCATCAACATCATCATGGAGTACTGCATATTGCACCATCTGTTTGTGGCGTTAGTAACGTTGGCGTTGTTATTGATGTTTGTCCACGACGCTACGGTGAAGCAATACAGCAAAACATCACTGCACTATTGACTAGTAATAACCTGCGGCGGAGCGAGAAAATTTTCTGGGTCGGCGGGTCCGACCCTGCTCCTTCCCCAAGTATAGGTTTGCGCTTGTGTTTGTACTTATGCGCCTTAACACACATGCAAAGTGTAAAGATATGGGGAAGCTCCCATGCGGTTACGCTTATTGGCAAGGAGAAATCTGACGCTTCACATATCGCTTTGAACCAAACGTGGTCCGCTCCTAGGAACAGAAATCGTGACCGATCTGCCACACTTTTTCGGCAGCCAACTCAACGAAAGAAGAGGACGCTCCTCTGCTGGGACGCCCGTATTCGGCCTCCACAGGACATTAGGTTTTTTTTTTTATTTCCGCGTGTGTTCGCGCTTATAAATACGCATGTAAGAAGACAGGCCAGTGAGGGAGGGTACTGAGGAAAAAAAAAAGCTCGAGTTATCTGTTATCTCACTTTCACGGACTTTCCTTCACAGCGTGCGCTTTTGTTGTTGCGCATGCTAGCCGCGCATTTCGTGCCCCCGCCGTGACGGGGCGCCACTGGCAACCGCATCACTCTTGGCGGCTCACCGCTAACGCCAGAAGAGAAGTGAAGCAAACTTGCAAGTTTGCAAGGGAGTAGATGTGCGCTGCTTTTAAGCTCTGTAAAACCAGTTTCTTTCTTTCTTTCTTTCTTTCTTCTTTCTTTCTTTCTTTCTTTCTCTTCCGTTTTGTCATCATCAGAACCGCATAGGTACTGTACCTTTCTTTCAACAGCGGATCTGTCCTTGGTCGTGCCTTTCATGTCCGAGATTCGTGGTTATACGCTTGTTGTTGTTGTTGTTCTCCTATTGTTAGTGGCGCATACCCACTGTGGGGGATTGGCCAAGAATCGTGGGCATCACAAACGGCCTCGCGCCACAGGAAATTGGTGAATCCCCCCTGCTCTGCACTTGTCCTTTATAAATTAAGGCAATAGTTAGCCCAACAAAGGAGTACGTGTCACCGAAATCTGCGCGGTCTATCAAAATACTACAATCATCATAAACGACGCGTATGTGCCGTGAAAACTGGGCAAACGCCACTCCACGCAACTTGCCCTAAAAAAAAAAAAAACGCAAGACGGCAACGGTTAGCCCGAGAAATGACGTGCGCGTTACAGTAATCGCAGCACTGCCAGGCGATACATTGAAGTTATAAAAGGTGGTGGCTATAACACCACCTCTAAGCTTAGGACTGTGTATTTAGTCAAGAGCATGCACGTGATGCAACGCGAACGCACGGGCGGCAAACACTCACGAGGGGGCGCTCGTTTAATTTCTTCGTTACCGATCTGTACAGCGTGCTTGGGTGGCGATTGAATTTATATTCTACTGCGCTGTAACTGAGTTCGCGCTGGTTAATGATGAGGATCGATTCCTGTCTGCGACACACCGTGAATCTCGATCATGGATAACCAAGCTCTGTTGTAAAACACGCATATAAGAAGTTAACTTTAAGCGGAAAGAAGAGAAAAAAAAATATTACTCGTGTTGAGACGCTGTCCGTAAGAAAAATACAGTTCAAGATTTCGCCCGACTTTCCAGCGTATAGACTAAATGTCGACCGTGCCGTCTCCCTTTTATCTCGTATTTCAGAGCTGACGGATCCCACGGCTGCGTCGGTCCATCTAAGAGGTACTTCTCCTGCAACGTCGAGGTAAGTTATTCCGATTACAACATATCGTCTTCCTTATGTTACAACAAGATCGATGAACACGGGCTAGTGTTCACCATTAAAAGTTTTACAAAACGCGGCAAAAATTCGGAGGAAAAGAAACAAGTTGAAACAGCTACGTGTACAATGCATGTAGATTTACCCTCCATGCACGAGTGCTTCCTATAGATACATATTGCGAACCACCTTCACAAGACATCTAATCACCTTTTTGTGACGTGCAAAGATTACCTACACAGTTTGTACAATTTTCGAGTAACAATGTCTCTCGCGATTTGTTTACCCTTTCACAAATTTTATATAATTATTTCACAACGTAAATGCATTGTGCTTGGTTCCTGTATAGCCTAAAGAAATTAAAAAAAAAACACGGTGCCCATAAAGCCACCATTTTTACCCAACGAGAGTTCTCGAGGTCGAATAATCCTTTGTGTCAATAAGTATCTTCTTTCCCGATGAACAGAAGGCTGACATCAGTCAGTTAATTGTTGACAGTGCTAGCCGCAGTAATATTTCGCGGCAGTTCGTCACAAGAAATAATACATATGGCACTCAGTCGCATCTTTACTAAGAACATACTGAGGGGGGGAAATTTAATATAGATATATAGACTCATTAAACACTATGTGGTATAAGCCATGACAGAGCTAGCTATCGAAAACTCAGACCCGGCTCATCTGGCAGTACTTGTTTCTGTTGTACAGCAGGGGCAGTGCCGCGATTTTTAAAGACGATTGATAAATACGATTTTAAAGACGATTGGGGACCTTCGACGCAAAGATTTTGGTCTGCCTGTCTGTACAGTTGTCTGTTTATACGCTTTTAACGGTGCCCCAAACGACACCAAATGATACCCCTAATGGCGGATTCCATCCGCAGCGCCCACCAGTATTGCTAAAGAATTTGCGTTCATATTTGTGTGATTGCCAATTAAAAAGTGATCATTGTGCATATCTGAGGCACCATAACAACACGTCAATATTCTGTATGTGTGCCTTTATACTATAAAAGGCATACATAAGTAATTATAAGAACCGTAGCGTTTATCACGCTGCGCTGATAATGCAACGCTTGCACGAAAAGGCAAGCGTTTCCAACGCTTTGCTAAGAGGACACTGTGGCCGAACTTACCCGCAGCCTTTCGTTCTACACCTTCTCGCCTCCGAGACGGGCGCGCATGCCGTGGCCGTGCACTTCGTTTTCCAGGATAACTGCCAGATAGCGCTCATGTCTCACGTGTGACGTAACTCGATGCGCTCGTTCGCTTCCGCTGCACACTCGAGGCACTCTGTCGCAGCGCCTCCATAACGCCATTCATCGATTTTCTTGCGCGGAACATCAAATAAACGTTTTGTTCACTCTCTCCAGACTATCGTCTTTCGACGACATTTGCAGTGTAACATGCATATATATCTTTGGTGGGGCACCCACAATGAGTGAGTTCGTCCAAGGGGGCAGAAAGACGGGTACCCCATGCATTCTGTTGTGACTATGTTTGCTCTGGTGGGGGGGAGGGGGGCACGCGAAAATTTTGCTGAAGGGGGGTAGGTAGAAGCTCCAGACCTCCCCCCCCCCCCCGTGGTACATCTGACTACATCACGACGACCTATTCCGCAGACGTTGCCGATTTTTCGCCACATTGTCAAATTCTACAATGGCGGCAGTCTGAACCATTCGGAGAGGCTGTAGAAGCCCCACGGACCAATCGTAGCTGACAAATGGTGAATTCGAAAACATGGCCCGAAACTTCGGCACTAATTGTCCAAGGAAACTGCCACGTGGTAGTCGACCTGCAACAGTTCGCGAGTACGACTTGGCCCTATTTTAACCTATACAAAAACACCGTTGAAGCTTCCCTAACTTCCGCGACGCCATGTTGTCCACACAGTAAAGGCGCTCTCATAAATACAGCGTCACGCGTGTTGTTGACTCGACTTCATGAACTACAAACGAACGCTTTCAGGGTCTGCTTACGTATACAACGTGTTGGCTTGATCTGCGACTTCCGGACTGCAGCAGCCTCGTCGATTCAACTTGATGCAAAACAAGTGAGCGTAGGCGAAAGGAGGCAGAATGAAGAGCGTACACATGTGTTATCGAATATGTATAACACGAGGGTGTGACCGCGTGTTATCGCCGCTTGCCTCGCGCGTGTGGGGTGTTCAGTTGCAGATGATATAAGTGCGAAAAGAACAAATAAACGAAAGAACGAGTTATGGAGTTGCTATACTGCAATGCAAAGCAGATGCGTGTGCGTGAAAAGGAACACGTCTTGAAGCCATGATTGGCAGACGACCACTCCCGCGGTAGAGGCCGCAGAAGTGCGGCTACTCACGCCGTTGGGCGTCGTCTGCTAGGGTTGTTTTTCTCTCAGAGTTCGTTGCCGTCTTGGGCAGGAATGTTGTGGGGAATGGCTGACGCTCGTGAAGTTTGCTGGAAGTGTAACAATAGCTTGTGAAAGTTAGACCACTTCCCCTTTCGCTATTTTTTTTCCTTTTTTTCAGTATTCAGCCTTGAGTGAATTTAGCCACAGGATAACTAAGCATAAAAATTGTTACGTGTTTTCTTGACTTGTTGAATACGGTCAGGATTATCCACTCTTGTTGGGGATGTCATTTCTTAAGTGGCATCATTTTAATCTATCTATCTATCTATCTATCTATCTATCTATCTATCTATCTATCTATCTATCTATCTATCTATCTATCTATCTATCTATCTATCTATCTATCTATCTATCTATCTATCTATCTATCTATCTGTCTGTCTGTCTGTCTGTCTGTCTGTCTGTCTGTCTGTCTGTCTGTCTGTCTGTCTCTATCTATCTATCTATCTATCTATCTATCTATCTATCTATCTATCTATCTATCTATCTATCTATCTATCTATCTATCTATCTATCTATCTATCTATCTATCTATCTATCTATCTATCGTCTGTCTATCTGTCTATCTATCTATCTATCTATCTATCTATCTATCTATCTATCTATCTATCTATCTATCTATCTATCTATCTATCTATCTATCTATCTATCTATCTATCTATCTATCTATCTATCTATCTATCTGTCTGTCTGTCTGTCTGTCTGTCTGTCTGTCTGTCTGTCTGTCTGTCTGTCTGTCTATCTATCTATCTATTTATCTATCTATCTATCTATCTATCTATCTATCTATCTATCTATCTATCTATCTATCTATCTATCTATCTATCTATCTATCTATCTATCTATCTATCTATCTATCGATCGATCGATCGATCGATCGATCGATCGAAAGTTGAGACTACCATTTCGATCAGTTACCACAATTCGCTCATATACTGAAACGCAACGGTTTTCGCTCGAATGGGTTTGGCAGTCGTTGAAGTGAAGCATATTTGCTCTTGACAAGTACTTTGACAATGAAATAATCGAATGCGCCTTCGAATTGTATCAACGTTCACAGAGTAATTCCCTTCGGAGGCAGAATCGCTGACTTTACTATTACTTGCGCACGTAGAATGGCATGAAGCTAGCGTATTAAATTTCCAGGTGCCGAATCAAGCAGAAAAGTAGAATACGACAGTCGTGATTGCGTTTCAAAGCGGTGACGTGAACAACACATCACTGCCAATAAATTTTGTATAACGCGCTTATTTCTAGGTAACTAGAGGAATGAAGCAAGTAAAACTTTTCAAACAAGCCTGAGTATTAGTTTGGTGGCGCCATCTCTTAGCGAGTAAAAATGTTTACAAAAAAAATTGTGACTGCGTTGCTTGCGCCCTCTGTAAAGAAGTGAAGCAACGCTTATTAAGCGAGCTTGTGTTAAGCCTAGCTTTTTCTACCGGTGCTTTCGCTCGCAGCGTGCTTTTGCGGCGGCAGCGTGTTTCTCTGGCGAAAGCGTGTTCGTAACGCGGAACGTTTTTCGCGTCATGTGTTCACCATGCAATACGCTTAGAAGTGTTAGCAACCTTTGCGAACCAACATGAAGCTTGGAAAGCGTTGCACTTGCTTTCAGGTCGCGTGGTAAACCGCGAAGAAGCCCTTCAAGAATTCGCACGCAAGCTCACGTGGCTGACCATGGAAGGCAGCGGTGATCTCGTTCTCAACCTCAACACCGAGTTCCAGCCTCGGAAGAAACGTTTGCCAGCTGCTTCTAACAACGCGGCAACATTTCACGGAGGTGACGCCAGAAAAGCTACACCGACGCCCGGAGCTGTTAAAAAAAAGCAGGCACCGACCCAGGGGTCGTCAGCGAAACCGGAAAAAGTCACGTTCAAGTTCGGTGGTGAGCGATTCGCCGTTAGGCGAAGTCGTGAAGACGACTCGGAACGCAACTCCGGCGGTGACGCGAAGAGGGCCAAAGGCGAGCGGCCTCCTTTGCCGCATAAACAGAGAAAGAACTTCACTCATTCGTTGTTCGGTGTGCAGGGCTCGCTCGAAGAGCAACAGCAGACGACGCCAACCGCCGTCGAAGCCAAAAAGGAGCCCGTCTTCTCGTCGTTGCAGTTCTCGGAGTTCGGCGTTCACCCGCACCTCGTCGCTTGCCTCCGCGATCGATTCCAGATCACGACCGCCACCGAAGTGCAGAAGCTAGCCATTCCGGCGCTCCTCGGCCGCCGCGACACCCTGATCAAGTCGCACACGGGCTCCGGTAAGACGCTGGCGTACGCGCTGCCCATTCTCCACTGTCTACAGGACATACGACCCAAGTTGACGCGCGCCGATGGTGTCAGAGCCGTGGTTATCGTGCCTACCCGGGAGTTGGCGCTGCAGACGTATGAGTGGTTCGAGAAGCTTAGCAAGGCTTGCACCTGGGTTGTTCCTGGTGTTCTGATGGGTGGGGAGAAGAAGAAGTCCGAGAAGGCGCGACTCCGCAAGGGGCTATCCATTGTAATAGGCACTCCAGGCAGGCTCATGGACCACTTGGAACACACTGAGTCGTTCTCACTCGCCAACGCCTCGTGGCTAGTCATAGACGAGGCCGACAGAATGCTCGAACTCGGCTTCGAAGAGTCGATCTCAAAGATAGTCACACTCTGGAAGGAGCAAATACGAGTCCAAGGGACCAGTGTACTCCTGTCGGCAACACTGACAAAAGGTGTGGAGAAGCTGGCTGGCCTGACGCTCGAAGACCCAATGACCGTTGACGTAGCCGTTGAGTCGGGCGCCAATGAACTCGAAGAATTTGTCCTGCCACCAGGCCTGAGCCAGTACTACCTCCAGGTCCCTGTCAAGCTGTCTCAGATGGCCCTCTGCTGCCTTCTTCTTGAAGCTTGCGTAGCAGCCGAACGGGGCAAGGTCATCGTGTTCCTGGCCACTCAGGACTCCGTTGACTTCGAGCACGCCCTCTTCTCCTCGGTCCTTGGCGTAATGCTTGAAGACACAGACAAGCGGATTGACTTTGTCCGGCTACACGGTGAAATGACGCAGCACGACCGTGCTGAAGTGTTCAACCGTTTCCGGGAGGCAACGTCTGGCGTTCTCTTCACAACCGACGTGGCATCGAGGGGCATAGACGTTTCTCAGGTGGACCTTATTGTCCAGTGTTGTGTGCCCCTGCGCCCCGAAGAGTACGTCCACCGTGCCGGAAGGACTGCTCGCATCGGAGCCAAGGGAAAAGTCGTTCTTCTGCTATTTCCCTCAGAGGTCGGCTTCCTAGATGTCCTTGCACAGCGCAACATTCAGCTGGACCAGATGGATCTCAAAGACATCTTGTCTAAGGTGTTCACTATCAAGTCTCACATTCTCGAGGCCAGGACTGATCCGGGACAAAAGCTGAAGACGATGGAAGATTTTGTGACTGCACTTCAGCTCATCTTTGAAAGCGAAGTTTACAAGGAGACGGCTCTGCAGGAAATGGCGAAGAAGGGCTTTTTGAGTCACATCCGTTCGTACGCATCTTACCCACGCGCCATGAGGCATGTGGTGTCGTTTAAGGCCTTGCATCTGGGTCACCTCGCCAAGGCGTATTGTCTGAGGGAGACTCCGAGCACACTCGGCGCACAGTGGGCAGCACATCCAGCACAGGACAGTCCGGGACATCGCTTTGGACGCGGCAGCACTCGTTTCAGACTGTCTGACAGGCGTATGAAACAGCTGAGGCCACCTGTCAAGAGGGTGAAGATTTCAGAGTATGACAGTGGTCTTGTGGCATCGAAGAAAAAGAGAAAGAAACCTGTTCAGAGCGATTAAGCGTATGTGCGAGAGCATTGATGTTTGGTGCAAGCGTGCATGGTGGTGCAGTGCAAACACTTGACATTGTAAACATATTGCGACTCGTAAATTAACGAAACTTAAACTGTATGCAGAAGTTTTGGTGATGTAGACATTTTGATTTATGTCTGGATTCTTTTTTTGTGCATTTGTAAAGCGTTAAACTCGTGTATCGCCGAATCTTTGCGCAGTGCAAAGGCAACAGCTTTACAACTTAGAAACTAAACTTTGTCACGATTGCCAAATTGTCAATTAGTGGGTTGTGGTTGTAAATGTCCTGCCACAATGGCATACTCTGCAGCCGTGAACAGCAATACGGGGATCATAATATGTGCATAGCATTTCTAGGTTTTGTGCTTTTACACGTTAATCACACTGATACAATATTTGCACGGTAAGATTAGTACTGTGACGAACTGTCGACTGTTGTATTGTGAGTGTACAGTGGCGGATTTTAAGTCATAAAATAAACATTAAAGACATACCATTTCACTCGATTGTTTCTGTCTTTTTGTCTGCTGTGTTACAGTAGTGGAAAGTGGCAATTCTTATGCAGCACCTCTAACATAAAAAAAGAAAGGTTTAGAATGAACAGTTCTTAACCTGTTTAGTGACAACACATTTCACGCCAGATTGGAAGGAAGGCACCCCTTGTAAGTGCCTTTCTTTTGTGCTTATGTTAACTTGCCGCAGAGTATGTCCTGTAGCAAACATCAATTATTAGGTCAAGTAAACAGTCTAGAAAGTGGCAAGTATTGAAGTGTCACAGTAAATTGTAGAGCAATTTCTTTCAAATAGACTTGCAAGCAAACATCAGGCGATCCGTCACGTCATCAGGCTGAAGTATAACGCAGATGCTGTGTTATATGTACTCTGGTACTTTGCTGGACCGTCCACAAGTTTACTTTAGCTTATCTTGTTCTTTCTCAGTTCAGAGAGACTAGGTCACGTATACTTAGCATGTTAGAAACTGTCTCTTAGCTGTTGAACCCAGCTTCTGAATGTTTGTTTACAACAGCTTTAAATGGAGGATGGGAATGCTTGCTTCAGTTTAGCACTTTTCACGCCGAAGGCACTAAGGCTGAGCTTTTATTTCCGTGCTGCCATATTTCGTATAGTTTTTATTACACCCGAAATTCACATTTTGTTACTGGGTAATATTTTTCACACAATTTGTAGTGTACCTGCTTAATTTCGTGAAGCCTCTAACGCAAATTTTAGAACTGCTGAAAGCAGATTTTTTGGTAGTGTATGGTGTAGCAGTACCTCTTCAATGCCTGTTAATATGGCGCGCTTTTTGTATTGACACTGCAATAGTGCGACTATCGATAAGAGAGTTTGTGCATATTTGGGAGCTAATAGCATTTGTCAATGACTAAGTACTGCTCAATTGAACGAGACGATGCAGGATTTGGTACTGTCCCTACATAGAAGAAAATGTTTCATGTGCAAACTGTAAGTACGTTGAAAAGGAATGTAGGCGTGTGTGCTTGTCTTGTACCTAGGTTCTTATAAGATATGGCTATGTACTGGAAAAGCTGGAAGCTTGTACTATGACAAGCAGACTTGTTTCACAGTGGATGCTTCTGGTTGAGGATTGCAATTTTTTTTTTGCTGCACCGTCGAAAGCTCAAGACCAAGCTCTCCATGCCTATCAATTTTTCCCATTACACTAACGGCCATCATCATCATGTTGCTGGCGTGATGGTTATTGCGTCTGGCAAAAGGTTTCGCATCTCTCGTGAATTGTACTAGTGCATGTCTATGCGTGTGTTTCAATAACCACAACAAGCACTACAATGCTGTATTTCTTATGAAGTTATGCTTAAAAAGATGGCGTTGCCCACTTTGATGCTGTGATTGGGCGAAATTGCCGAGGTATCGCTGAAGTCTCAAGTTTTTTGGCTTATTTACTTGTACCAGGCGTAGTATTGCTGCCAGGACTTGGTTGCAACAACATACTTTTGCAGTACCAATCATTAGTCATGGTGTTTCAGATAAGTGTCAAGAAAGATAACCAATATTGTTCTTCGAAAAAGTGCGCTGTGCAGTTGGGATTGTGATTAATATACAGTGAACTCTGTCAGGGTTCATCAATGTTTTTCCCTCAACATGCCTGTTGAAAGTTAACATCAATAGTAACACCCCACAATCTATTATCAAAAGTGAAGAGACTGGCATTCCTGAAAAAGCCTCTAGTACGCATCTACAGTTTGGTAGTCAAATTTCTAGCAGGGGGCAACCTAGCCATTTTACTGTGTACACCAACTGATAATAAGCTCAACTCGCTTGCAGAAGCCGTGCTCTGTGAAGATTTGACCCTCGCTGTATGTATGTACCTTTTCTTGGGTCTTTCGTGTTTTTTTTTTTCGTTAATGAAAACAGACCACTTGGTGCACTTAACACATTCCTCCCTAACCTCTACCCCTTTCTGTGCAAGTGAACGCTGTCTCCGTATTACTGTGTATTGAAAATGCCACGTTATTGCTCCATTCTTATTTGCTTCATTCTTATTTAGGAATGCCCAGACCGCACAAAAGACTTCAGGGAAGAACAATGTGCTCGATTCAACAGCATAGCCTTCGAAGGACGCTACTACAGCTGGGTGCCTTACTACAAAGGTGAGTGGGACAACACTATGGACGTGCTTGAGGGCACAGCTCATATACGTTCGGAATGTTACCTGCAGTCATTCTTGGTCAATCTAGTTCACTGAGGTAGCTCTCTGGGTTTCATAGAGTGATTACAGCGCAAGGGAAGACGCCGGACGAGACGAGCGCCGAGTTCCTACTGAACTGTATTGTGAAGAACAAGCAACTTGTGAAAACGACAGCATGTGACAGAGTGCTTGCTCATGTTAGCTTCGTGTTTTGGAAGGGGGCGTTTATCACATGCTGCGATTTTTTTCGCACGCTGTGGTTTTCGTAAAATGCTTGTTGTTCAGAATAGAGTTCAGTTGTATGTCGGCGCTCATCTTCGTTCGTCTCGTTGTAGTGTCTTCCCTTGCGCTATAATCAGTCTGTGAAATGGAATACCAACTAGCCCGTATCCACACTTTGCTTCCGTATACATTTGCATAGATGCTGCAACACTAGGTAACAGTGCATAAGACAAAGGCAAAGATCAGATAGATCTGTGCTCGTGTGTGTCTCGCTTCTTCTCAGTCTTTGTCCAATGCGCTTTCACCCTGCGTTCACTATTGTAAGTGAAGCAATACCCCTTCATGTATGCCCACACTAACACATTCGATAATGTTAGAAACAAGTAACATTTAACATCTGTAACGTCGTGTACTAGTGCTCTGGTGGAACACCTGGATTTCAGAAGTTCGTGTACAGACTCTAAAATTCATTGTTGGGCTACTTTGTTTTCAATCACGTAAGGCAGCACATGTCTTTGGCTCCTTTTCTCGTGTCGCTCGGTCTTTTATAGAGCAAACTTGCTTCTCTTGCAGGTTACTGATTGGTTCTCACAAGGGCAAATGTCAGGTGTTAAACCAATAGGCCCCTTAATCCATCCTTCTTCTTCGAGTATCATTTATTCTCATAAACATAGACTGCAGGGTTGCGTTTAGATGGAATACAACAATGCACAGAACTGTCTGTCTACGTAGTTTATAGCCGAAGCAAATGTATCTCCATGGTCAGCTGTCTACGAACACCGATGGATGGTTTTTCATCAGATCTCTGATGCAATGTGTGTTACACACTCTTTATTTGTGGCTGTCAGCAGGTCAGTGCTGCAGTTTAAGTAATTGGGAAGATAGAACGGAGGCCACTTTAAATTGCGATGGTATCTATACTTTCTTGATTGATTTTTTTTGCATCTGGTTCACCTTATTAACGATTGCTTCAGAGGAAATTATGCAAAATGACCTACCCTTTTCGTTGTAAAAACAAACTGGCTTATGTGTTAGTGGATGGATGGATGGATATGGCTGTACCCTTTAGATCGGGTGGTGGCTAGCGCCACCAAGCCGTAATACTTAATAAACCAAAAACTAGATTTATTTTTTTTCCTTTAAATAGTGAGGTTGAGGATTCGTACTTTGCAGTGAAGGGTTTAATTTTCACTCGTGCCTTGACTTTAGCCACCAATTAGATAACCTCCTTCTAGTTAATTCTACCTGCTTAAAGTCTATTTTCCCCTCCTTGTCCCTCAGGAGTATTTCAGGAGGTACAGCACTCCTGGTGGCTGGAAGCTACACACTTTGTTACCATGTCTCGTGCATTTGTGTCACCTTAGAGTGGTAAACTACAAGTGAAGGAGCAAACATTACACCGCCATAACTGAATCTCCGAAGTCGGTAAAGCACTTCAAGTTTTAGATCATTCCCTCTACATTATGCATTTGTTGTCTCTTGGATCTCTTGGAAAGATTTCAATATTGTTGCGTAATTGGTCCACGGAACTTACTACCTCAAAGCAGCAGTGTATCACTTTTCTAAAGTAAGTGTCTTTTCAGAAAGTCTGTCAAGTGTATATCGGTGCAGTCACCACCGCACTGATATGTACTTGACAAACTCTCTGACGTGTTGCCTGTGAGTGTCCTTTGAATCGTCATTGACCCATGGTTTCTCGCTTTCAGCTGCCAATCCGTGTGAGTTGAACTGCAAGCCAAGAGGAGAGCGGTTCTACTACCGACATTCAGCAAAGACCATCGACGGCACTCGGTGTCACGATGACGGCAGCCTTGATGTTTGCGTCAATGGAGCTTGCATGGTAATGAGGAAGGCATGATCGATGCGCAGGGATAAATCTGTGGGTGTAATGATTACTGACGACTTTTATCATGACTTGCATGTTCCCACAGTATTTGTGCTGCTCACAAATTCACCATGTCGCGCCAGCTTCACTAGTGATGCAGTTACTGATGAGGTTGACCAAGAAATAGAGTGCGAGACTTGCAACATTGTGACGATTTGGGCAATTAAGGAAGGAAAAAAATGAAGAGGAAACAAGCGAAATTTATTTTTATTTGCTTATAGTACATACTGCAGCCCTATTCAGGGCTATAGCAGGAATGGTAATTTACATAATACTAGGCAATAAAAAAACAATAAAATGCAAGAAAATGTAAATCTAGTACCCTCATGACAAATTCATATTGTAAATGAAGCTGATTACATGTCAGTAATATGTTCACCGATCATAACGATTAAGTCTTTTAGTGACAAGGAGTGAATTTTACCAGGCAGGGAGTTCCAAAGTTCTATTGTGCATAGAAAAAAAGCTATTTAAAAGTATTGGTATGAGCAAAGAAAGCTGTTACATGTTAAATGTGAGAACTACGGGCACAACTACCATCAGTAAATGTGATGAGCTTAACATACAAAAGGTAGGAGGACTAGTTCATGCTTTCACGTAAAAATTTGAAAGCTACATTTTAGTAGTTTGGCTGTAGTTATGAAAAATGAGACAGATTTTTCACTGAATTGGGGGTTCTCTAGCAAACTTACAACTGTTACAACTGTTAGTCTGTGCCTGTTCATGGTCTCTTTTTTATTGCTTGTGTTTTTTTTTTTGGTGCACTCCCATCCACAATAGCAAGCCTATTTCACAGTGTTTGTAAGAGAACCAGGCCGCGAATGCTTTTTCGAGAACAGGGTGAATGACTGATTTATATAAATGCAGTTTAGTGCCACAAAGGGCTTTAAGCAAGCTGCAGCTTGAATAACCTAATTTTTATAGAGCATTACCGCATTTTGTTATCAATGTGGCTAGTTCACAAAAGGTGTTCAGTTAGAATTACTCCTTAATATTTATACTGTGAAAGTTTGTCAGGTTGGGGTACCATCTTGAAAACAATCAAAAGAGAAGCGGTTACACCAATTAGCAGAAGACGTAACTTTTTTCATACAGTTAATGTTCATTAGCCATCTTACACACCCACTAAAAGGGATGAGTCATTGCACAAGATGGTACTGATCGTCAATAGAGTTGATGGTTTCATAGAGAGTGCAATAATCTGCGTTGAAGTTTATTTTAGAGGAGATGCCATGAAGTAAATTGTTAATGCAAAGTAAAAATAATAAAGGGCCTAGTACGGATTTCTGTGGAACATGAGAGGTGACAATGGGAGATGAAACTGTCGAGCTGAAAGAAGCAAACTGTGAGTGCGTCTGAGAAAAACTGGCTATCCAAGAAACGATACGAGGGTTATTCAGAATGACATTGAGTTTTAACAGCAGCTTAGAATGAATGATGAAATCAAAAGCTTTGGAGAATCAATAAAAAAGACATCTATTTGATTACTTTCATCTAAATTATAAGCAATGCCATGCATGAAATCAACTGATTACGTTTCAGTACAACATTTAACCTCAACGGAGACCACGCTGGGCTGATGATAGTATATTATTGGAGTCAAGGAAGTTCGATTACATGTTTTTGAATGACGTGTTCCACCAACATGCTTCAAGAATGAGGTGTAAAAGGCATTGGTATATAATTACAGAGACGTTGTTTGTCGCCTGATTTATGCAAGGCGAGTACTTTCGCTGATTTTCATGAGTGTGGTACTACACCAGAGTTTTAACTGTTTCTGGAAAATTAGTCAGTTATGCTGCTGTCCTTGAACAGTTTCATGCGAGGAAAGAATTCAAAATGCCATCAGAACTGGTACACTTTTTAGTATATCAAGATTAGGTTTAGGACACCATCACTACATATTGCGATATTTTTTAGTTTATTAGAGAAAGAAAGATAGAAAGTAAGAGAGAAATAGAAGTAAAAAGAGGCAAAAAGCAGAAAGAGGATGAAGAAGGAAAGGGAAAAATACGGAGAAACAGAGAAGCACTTCCCTCATTATAAACATCGTTAGTGTGAAGGTTTCTTCATTTTTGTACCGAATTTTAGTGGAGCAGTACCGTGTTTCGCAACTCATTATCTGTCCTCTTTTGCTCCAGCCTGTTGGGTGTGACAAGATGCTGGGTTCAGATGCTGTGGAGGACAAGTGCCGCGTATGTCGGGGGGACGGTACAAGTTGCAGCACCATTGAGGGCGTTTTCGACTTGGACAACCTCGAAGTCGGTGAGTCGCTCATGGTTTTGTCAACGAGGCATCTCTCACGAAGAGTGTTTCGCTGCTTCACATTGCCTGCCTCACCCACGGAATAACGTTTTGAATGTGCCGAGTTTGAGACCTCGGAGTACATATTTTGGCATGGGAAATGAAGCATTTGATGCAAACACCTGACGACGATCTTGATGTTCTGGAGATAAGTGTTGGGTATGTATAGCTCAGCAGGTCATCACTCAATTATCGCTGTCCTGATCGATTTGTAACTTAACTAGTGTGGTGGCATGACTCCATCTGCCATGGACATGTGATCGTCGCTACTTTATTGAGTACATGAAGGTGGTAGGTGGAGGAAAGAAATGTGATTGTGGTCCAAAAGAAGCCTTGACCACAACGTCCAGGCAGTTGAAGTGCCAGTGTTCTGACTGTTTCATGTCGCAAGCGACTAAACACTTGTCTTTTACTCCAGCCTGCTGGCCATCACTGGGGTTGCACTACATATTATGCCGTTTTATTTTTATACACATGTAGTCTCTGTATCTAGAAACAAAACTAGTAAAGCTGTGCAGCCTTGTTTGATGTGGAATCACATAACATTTTTGGGGGTCATATATCTGCTTTTGTGACTATTCTCTTCCTGAAAGAAATGACAAGCTATCACTGTTGCCACTGGCCATTTACCCAGGCTACGAAATCATCATCTTTATACAGCAATAGCCATGCAGTCAACTTTATTAGCCCTTTGCAGTCCGTTGCACTGCCCGTCAACGAAACAAAGTCGCAGCGGCCCGTGATCGGGCACTGCTGGACAAGTTCTGTTGCGGTTGATTCATGTACAGGTACAGTCGAGCCCAAATATAACGGCTCCTCTTAAAACAAACTTTAGCTTAAAACGAACAATATCCGTGTGACCGTGAACATATACATTGGTTCGATGGCACAAAATTGCACATACAACGAACGTCTTCAAGCACCGCTGATCGGTAACAGTCAACAGAGTCGGTGGTCTGCCGACTTTCTGGGAAACCAATTTTGACCACCGATCAGGCATCGGCGAGGTGTCCATACATTCTTATTGTTAAACGCTGACCCTGCCTCCGCGACCCTATAGTTGCCGCTCTCCCCAACCCATGGAGGAAGGAAAGCTGTTTTCTTCCTCCATGCCCGACTGCTTTTTGTTACACACCCCTTTGTCCTTTGTCGCCCTGCTACTCTGAGCATTCTGCATCGCCAGACAAGGCCCGTGTTTTCACGGTGTCACCAATACTTCGAAGACCGGTCGGCCATCTACCCTGTTTTTCATCGCTGGTACTGTCGTTGGCGTCGCCGTCTTGGAGTGACCAGACCATTTACCAACATCGTCGGTCACCGACTGTATCTGATCGTCTGCGTCTAGTGCATGCACATACACTACCCCACTGACTTTGATAACCTGCGATTCGTTTCGTGTTTAGGACTTGTTCTCACTCACTTCGCATTCGGATCAGCATGCGTTCCGTGCACGTGCAGAAGCGCGAAAACGGCTGTTAATTTGCGCGGGACGAATCGCTAAATATCGAAGTTCATGAGGCCACGCGAACCCGCCGGCGCAACAAAAGGATTTTTTGACCATGGCCGCCGATTCTTCAAACATTGCTGCGCACACCAATCCAGGCGGCCATGCTTTGACTTCTGCACGCGCAGTCACTCTTTACAAGTTTTTTTACGTGCGAATTTCGCGGTCCTTTCAAGCAAGCTACTCAACCTGCCTCCTTCCCGTGTGTTTTGGTTTTCAAGATCGCCCTCTCGCCGCATCCTCCCCTCTCTTGATGACAATCCCTTTGCTTGTCTCCACCGCTCCGCGATGCCCACCACGCTGGCTCAAATTAGTTTAGTTTTCTAACGGGAAATGAGCCCAGATCTGTTCCACGCGTTCTGGCATGTGTGTTGCATGTGCGCGTCTTGCTCCCTCTTGGTGTGCGTGTGTGGTCATGATGGCCGACGGGAGGACTTGCATGCTTTTTTTCCTGCCGCTTAACAAAACGCCGAAAGTGTGACCGCTTGGCTTGAGCGTAATCCGTGTGTTAGGTGCCGCGTTGCGGAGCACTTGCTCATAGCTATGGACCACCTGGGAGCCAACTCGCCGCTTTGGGCGTCCCAATATTCAGCTGTGGAGATGGTGAATATTTCGTGGGTGGCGGTGACGGCTACATGCGCGCAAAACTGTTTTCGCGAGGCCGACTTCGTTGACGTCGGGCCCGATGCCAAGCCTGAAGCTTCCGAAGAGGACTACTGCGGCGGCGATTTGTGGCAGCGCGTGGTCGACTCTGACTTGGGAGAGCGGGTGGGACATCTGTTGCGATGGTTTAATTGCGGCCGATGATGATGCCGACACTGCGGCATTGTGCACGGATTAGGGCATTGTGAATGAAGTACGTGGCGAGAGCGATTTGGAGGAATCGAATTGCGAGAACGACGAACCTTTAGAGCCAGTGCCTCATGCAGCTTATGCGACGGGCCTCGGCGAACGAGCACCCTGCTGTTTTAAACTAACTTGAGACCGCCCTTATCGCTTCTGCTCTTCAAAACACGTGCATCACGGACTTTTTGGGGCAGGAAAAGTTTGTGTTTTCACTCGCAACTTATTTTAAAAGCTGTGTTTCATTTACTACAAACTTCGAGATACAGGGAACGGATGCCACGTCATGCTCAGGTTTGTTATAAGCGGGCTGGTCTGTATTGTCAGCAAATTATGCCTTATTTGTAAAGAGCTCGTAAGCCTTTTTTACTTGAGCTTTGAGTCATTCAGTTTCGGGTCAAAATGGAGAGATGGTGGGAAAAGGTATTGGACTCCAGAGGTTTAAACTGTGTTGAAGAATTCGCTTGTCAACATATCTCGAAAATGGCAAACAAGCAGCGAGTTTATTGATGAACAGCTTGACAGCAATTCTATTCTCTTCCTTATCAAACCGGTCATTCCGCTCACAGCGGCGGCTTAATGGCTGCGGCGTTGCGTAGCTGGGCTCGAGGACTCGGGTTCGAGTCCCTGTGAAGGCAGCTGCATTTTCAAAAGATGGCAGGCATAATGCAAAAAACGTTTGCGTGGTTTGGCCTAGGTGCACAATTACGACACCAAGTTGGTCAAAAATAACAGTCCCGCACGACTGCATGCTTCATAGTCATGTTATGATTTGGACGCATAATACTCAAAAAAGTGATGATTTATTAAAACTAGTGATTCTGTGCACGTTCGCTCACTTCCCCCAGGCTACAACGACATCCTGCTGATCCCATCGGGAGCCACGAACATCAGAATCGAAGAGAAATTCCCGACAAACAACTACCTCGGTGAGTCTGCCGTTCCCGTCAATTAACAATCTGTGGCATGATCGACATATTGAATGAGCATGCATGTGCATGCGGTGATATATGCTTCCTTGTTTTCTACTCTAGCAACGATTTCTGGGAAGAGTCGTGCTATCGATGCTGCCAAGCTTAATCCATAGCACATCTCTGAAACCACGGTGCGAGGCAGACAATGGGTGTAGGTTCATTCAGTTTCAGTGCTGACTCACAATTAAACACTTCATCACACTAACAGGAACTTATGGGAGACTCAATATATTAAACTTGAAGAGACCAGGAAACATGTTCCTACCTGATAGAAGTCCTACTTGCTTAAAGATGAACACTGGTGCACTATTCAAGTCGAAAACCAATCACATTGGTTGCAGGAATTCCGCTTCAGAGATTCCAATTCATGGAGCGTATTGTATATGCAAGCAAGGACTTTTAGTGCATGCGCGGTATGCAAGAAGCATTAGGACAATGCCCTATTTCATGAATGCATGTCCTCTCCTCTGAACGGCGGTAGATAGATGACTGACAAGCAAATGATTGTATGCACAAAGCTTCTGTCTCGCATGTTAGTCTCACTTTGTTTACTTTTCATCAGCGAGAAATGGAATTGATTACTGGGCCATTGTTTTAGTACACCTTGTTTTTCTCGTGAGCTCCGTGCTTTTGTAGAAATTCATATTTGTGTGACTGAGCACTCTAGTTGTGAGTCAGAGTTCGTGCTCCGTGAATGCCTGTCCATCGTGCGCCTTGCGCTGTAATTTCAAAGATGCCAGCCTACCAACTGAACCAGCTTGCTGTTCTATTTCATTCTGACGGATGGTGTTATGTCGACCTCTTTCGTGTCACTGAAGCCGTTCGCAACCAGACTGGCTACTACTACCTCAATGGCAACTGGCGCATCGAGTTTCCTCGAAGCATCCGGTTTGCTGGCACAGTGTTTCACTACGAGCGGCGCAACCATGGGGCCAACGCTCCCGAAAGCTTGGTCGCTCTTGGGCCTACCATCGAGACCATCCTCATTGTGGTGCGTATTCTTTTCTCATTTTGGTGCTTGCCTTGTTGTATTTGTTCTTTTGTTCCCTTGTTCTGGTCTCTTTTTTTCGTCCTCTGTCATTTTCTTTTCGTTTAGTTTTTCTCAACACGGACAGGCGGGCTAGTTGTTCTTGATTCACAATGAATTGAATTGTATAGCGCAGACACACGAAGAGTACGCATCGGGTGGCACACGAACAGCACACATCAACGTTGCTGTCTGTATGTGCTCCTGTTTTCTTTTCATGTGCACTCCTGTACAATTCAATTCATTATGCTTTTTCTCAACCTAGCTTGTAACGAAGTACGATTCTGTCACGATTCGTGTGTCAATACTTTGATTCGCTAATCACATCTCGCAATGACTATCTGTGTCACAGTAGCCAAATCTACGAAGCCAAATCCCACATTTGCAAGTGGTTCTGGTTATTAATAGTAAAATTTTTAGATTGTTTTCTAGGAAAACGAGTGAAATGTAACAATTGAGAACATAATTTTTTCTTAGTTTTTCAAAATATTTCTAAAAAATGTGCATATATATTGTGGTGTTATTGCGTGTGGCAATACTATAGTGTGTGCATTGGTGTTTTCGTATTGCACTGAAAGCTGTGCAACTTTTCAGGTCACGGCAACAAGCAGATTGTTAAATTAGTGTAGCAGCGCTTACCGGACAGCATGTGTACTGTTCACGTGTCTATGAGTTTTAAATAATAGAGAATAGTAGAGGTTATTATGCAACCTTATGTCGTCTGCTACTATGTGCTCGGTGCATGCCGATATCGTAACCCAGAGCTCTGCGGCGCGACATAGTTGCAAGTTGTCTATAGAGGACATTATTTGGGACCTCTTTAACTGTAGAGTAGTAATTATAATATAAATTTGAAGAAAATAAATTGGACAAAAGAATTACAGCATATCCACAAATGAATGATGATGAGTGGGCGAAGCATTCGTCAGCCCGTCCGTGCTTCCGTTCGTTCTTGCTTCCGTCCGTCCTCACGACCATCCGTGCGGCCATCTATGCGTTCGTTCGTCTGTTTGTGCGTCTATCCGTCTATACGTCCGTGCGTCCGTCCATCTGTCCGTCCGTCTTCTAGTCTGTCCGTTCGTCCATGTGTCCATGTAGTGAACACTCTAAGTACCGCCATCTCGCATCACGTATCCCCTGCGGCACATACCCGCTCCAAGCGTCCGTCCATCTGTCTGTCCGTCCATACGTCCGTCAGTGCATTCATCTAGTAAACACTCGTGTACCGCCATCTCCCATCTCGCATCCCAGTGGCTACGTACCACAACAACGGAGGATGGACAGACCCACTCCTTAAGGAGCTTCACCCCTAAAAGACAACATACTATCAGCAGGAAACAAGTCTACAATAAAGCTCGTTAACTTGACCTTCATTAATTCAGAAAACCGGATAATTCATGCCATGTTTCCTGGCCTAACAAGCATATGCATTGCTTAATGGCATAAAACACTCATTAATTTCATCATATTTGGCCTCAACCTGGTTAATTCTGACGATGCTCGGAGTGCGTTGAGCGCTAAGTGCCGCTAGTGTGTGACGGAAATGAACGAAAATGGCATTCATGGGCAGCCAAAATGACTGGGGGTTTTCAGACAGGCATGGTCTCCATGCAAAATAGTGCTGTTGGTACATAATAAGGTATGGGTTTCAAAGTACATTTCGGATTTTGACGTGGGGTTCAAGGCCTGCGTTCACATTGCGAACAAATTCGCAAATGACAAAAATTGGGGCTTTTGCACTTCTCTTATGCAAAACACTTACTAGATTTGTGTATTCCTCAAGAAACTGAAAGTGCATTTATGTAACAGACATTAATTTGTGGTTTTGATATGATTGATAATTCGGCATTCGGTTGATTTGGACAGTTTTTCTGATTCATTGAAATCGGAATGAGCTTTTACTGTACAAACTTCAGATAATCTGTCCGATGCTGTACCAGCTGAGCTACGTTGGTGGTCATTTTCCTGGCTGCCTTAACGACGGGAGTGTTAGTTATGTTAATATGTAATTCCGGGAGTGTTAGTTATGACAGTGAGGATGGAGAACTTTTTTCTGGCAGCTGGTGTCGTGTAGTGCGTGATTATTTTACGAGCCGGCAGCTGACCAGTAACCCCTCATTTATTACCCGAAGGCATCAAGTGAGCTAGAACGAGATTCTCGAATGCCAAAGATGCCACTGTTGCTTGATTAACTCATTCGCCATCTTTCTTGACGATGGTTGGTGAGAAACGGCTTTTTCGCGCAGCTTCTGTACCAGGAGAAAAACCTTGGTATCACATACGAGTACTCGGTGCCTGCTGGTGTGAGCCGGCCGCAACCGGACACATACAACTGGAACTCGGGTGACTTCGGGGAGTGTTCGCAGACTTGCGGCGGAGGTAGGTTACAGTTTCTTCAGTGAAAGCTCTTTCGTGCCTTTGTACTTGAATGTTTTATAGTAAACTATCGATTTCATATGCATGTTTTGAACATTTCAAAATAATATATGAAAAAAAAAGGCAAAGCGCATTTACCGTAGTTTGTTGAAAAACTAGGCAAGACAAGTTGTGATGAATCATGATGTTGCCGAAAGGATAGTTGTTTTCTTGTTTATAGAACTACAGTGAAAGCTCGTTAATTTGACTGCTGTTAATTGAAAAAAATGAATATTCGGACATGTTTTCTGGTCCCAGACAGCATTCACATAGTTTAATGGCATCAAACTCTGAACAATTTTGTGATATTTGGCTATTATCCAGTTGATTCAGATAATTCTCGGAGCATGTGAAGTGTCAAATACCTCAAATGTGCGATACAAAGAATTGAAAATGGCATTCATGGACATCACAGTCCGCATTGCCATTGCCCTTGGTGCGAACCGTATTGTAAGATGGTACAACATATTTGCTTAATTTAGGCTTTGCATGTTTCGAGGTGGTTAAGAGAAGAAGGTATTGAGCCGTTATCACATTCCGAACAAAGTTGTTTGTGGCGGAAATCGTGCCTTTTAAACTGCTCTTATGCTTGCTAAGTACAGGATTTGTGTATTTATTAAAAAAGGAAAGGACTATTGACATAATGGGCATTTTTTTTCATTGCATTCTTGGTACTTTCAATAATTTGAAATTCGATCAATTCGGATATTTTTTCCAGTCCGATGAAATCTGAAAATTGACATCTACTGTATATAGTTTTGCTTACGTAAAACCTACACTGAATAAAAATTATGTATGTACCACTCTAACTGTCATTATAGTAAAAGTCATAGTAGTAGATACGTAATACTCATATGTTGCCCGAATGTGCCGAAATGCGCCAACAAACGCTTTACTTGATATGCACACTAGCATGCTACTGTCGCTCCTCTCCTCGATGAAACAGACAGGGCCAAACAATGTGACACAGCTTCTTGCCGGCTGCTTCGCATAGCATTCTTTCTCACTCTCTGTGGAATCTACTGAACTTTGTGAGCACTTAGTCTGGCGGTCTGTTTGCTCCATCAATGCGTGTGACTTCTTCACGTTCTCTTCTACTTACCAGCTTGTTGTCCGTCAGTCTCCCAATCTTCTCCTCTGCTCTTGAACTATGAAGCTGAGTAAGGAAATAAGGGTCAACTCATTACCACTTTGCAGCCTTTAACTGTCCTTTGCAATTACAGTTAAACCTGCTTCTAACAAACCTCCTTATAACGAATTGCTCGATATAACGAAGTTTTTCTATTCCCCACCCTTGTTTCATAGAAGCACATGTATTTGCGACCTCTATGTAATGTAGTAACAGTGGGAGACAACCTTGATATAACGAATTTTTTCCATGGACAATCTAGAAATTTCGCTCTGCATTTTGTTCGAGCATGCATCTTCCGCGGCTGCCCCGCCGCCTACAAAGCGCGAAGCGGCGCAGCGCGCACGGCGCACCAGGCAAGAGCAAGCGCTCGTTATTGCGCGCGGGTGAGTGCGAGGCGGGTGGGCGGGCCTGCATCCCACGAGCTGGCGTTGCTGCTGTACCCGCCGCCGCGGACGCATGCGTGAGTGTTGCCCCCCTCCCCCACTCCAAACCAAAATAAAAAAAAAGAAAGAAAGAAAACTACTTTTGCACATTGGCAGTGCCACGCTTTCGTTAGCATCACATATGTGGGGCCGCGCTGCATATGGAAGGTGCTTTACCGAATAGTTTTTCGCGGTATCCGTGTCAGTGTCCATGTCCTTCGCTCTCCATTTTCAACAACATGCGCGCGAGCAACGTGTGGCCCCTGACGACGTTCAGCATTGCTTTTTTTTTTATTACCATAGCATTTGTGCGGAGAGTCCCGGCTGGTTTATTGTCGTAGCCGTCGCAGCCGTCATTCACTGTATATGTACATATGCAATATGAAAACTAAAAAAAAATAGAAAAGCCACTCGCGCTCGGCACGCAGCTCGTCACAATGCGTAGACGCGCTTATCTCCCACGCGTACTTTGCCCCACGAATAGAGGGGGGATGTTAGATGCCAGTGTGCGCTTTTCCTTCGGTGGGGAAAATGACGCCTTCGACTTTGACTGGAACGATTGAGTTTAGTTGCCGGGTGCACAATGATTACTTCGCTTGCTGGACAGGCGCCATTTGTGAAAAGAGTGCGCTTTTCAAAAATTGCGAACTAACAAGTGCTTCATTTCGCTCTCATATCGATTCCTGTGATTACGTTTCGTGTCTTGTTTTTATTTAAACAGCATGGTAAATGTCGAGTCGTAAACGTTGTTAGTTTGCTCTCGTCCTGTAAATTGTTTTCGTGCTTCATTTGTGCGTGAGCAGCGCATCGCACCTTTTGATCTGCTTGCCGTTCTTAGCGTTACATTCAATGTTGTTGCTATTGCAGTCATTAATTGCTTTGCCCTTGCAACGAAACTGTGCCTTTCTTTAATTTCGGACAACCGTGTTGTCGTCACCGAGGGGATGTCAGGAGAGGCGTTGATGGAAACTTTCCAAGACCACGGTGATGACGGCTCGTCATAGGTCGACTCGTCACGCGCTTCCGTCTTGCGCCGTGAGTTCGCAGGCTGGTAGCTTTCGCGATTAGCTGATTAGTTCTGGCAATATGACGGTGCGTTGAATGCAATGCAATGAATGCGATAGCAAAAAGTTGTAAAGGTATATGAAGTAAGGCTGCAGCCAACTCTTTTGGATCGGATATCGCGGAACTCCTACAAAAAGCTGGTGTGAGCAATAAGGCCTTTCCAGGGGAAGTGCTCTTTTCACATAGTCACTTCGCATTGAAACCGCACTGGTGCTCGCTGAGATAGCAAGTGTGCCAGGGGAAATGTTATTTTATGCACTTTCCAGGTGAGAGGAATAGGCTCGCGTGCTTTTACCCGTTGGTGAAAGTTACGATGCGCTGGGGAATTTTATCAATTTGAACTTGTTACGAAACGTGGCAGCGACGGAAAAAACCCGCAGAGTATATCCGTGTTATTATTGTTATTATTGTTATTATTGTTATCTTATTATTGCTATCACAACACCGTAACAATAACGCAGTTTTTTTACTGTAAGATAAATGTTTTGGGTTAGTTCTCCTTCAGTACCCCTCTTGTTTAATTTGCTTGTTTATTTTCTGAATTTTTGTGTTGGACCTGCATATAATGAAATCCTCTTTATAACGAATTTTTCCGAGACTTCATCAGTTTCATTATATCCAGGTTTAACTGTACTCCTTTAGGTGCTCAGACCCGGCTCGTCTACTGCACGAGTGCAACCACATTTGAAAAGGTGTCTGACGACCTCTGCAACCCGACCGTCAAGCCCCAAGCAGTGAGGGTCTGCAACCCAGAGCCATGCCCGGCATCGTGAGTTACAGAGCAGATGAAGGTTCTACGGGGTGTTTGTGTTGTGCAATGGGCTTTAATGTTCGGCTTTCCGTTTGACTGTATGTGCACTTGGGGGACAATGCAGAATGAATAATATTAGGACACCTCGATTCTCACCACTTAAAGGTGTTGCTACTGTTTGAAGCGAGTGGGTCCACCGTGCTGTCATTTTCTTGCCAGTGTCCCACGTGTCTTAGCTGCATTCTTGGAGGGTAATGTGACAATGGGATGAGCCTGGAAATATGGCAGCCATGCCATAGCTGCTGCAGATGCTGCAGATGTCCTCATTACAATACCCCATGTTCAAGAATACTCATCTCTTCAAACGCCATTTTCTCCTGAACTTCTGTCTCTCAATGAAGTTACTGCTTTATCGAAAGCCCTTTCTTTATACAGAGGCCAGCCCTCACTCTTTTGAGGTGCCGGCAGATGCTGTGTGACATCGTACAGCAGATTGCTGGTATTGGCCGATAGCTGACATAAACAAACAGTAGCGTGTGGATCAGGTGTGCTTCTTTTCATATGGTGATGCCACGTACCAATGCCACATTCTATAGTGTGCTGAATGTGCACTGTAGCAACAATATTAGTCGCCTGAATCACACAGGGAGAGAGCAGTTCAGTTTCATGACGCGTCCGTTAGGTCATGATGTGTTCTGACATAGCTTCTTTCCTCCCCTTTGCCATCCCTCCCTGTGTAGCTTTCTGCACCCTGGTTAGGACAAAAGAAGAGAGCAGGTGCTTAGAGTGTGCAGCAAATCCCCTGAAACTCCGCTCATTCTCAACTGCTTTGAAAATTTCATCCGGCAACTGATTCGTGAAATGATTGAGTTCAATGCTCAAGTCAGTCGATGGTTATAATTGGAAAAGCAGTTTAGAACTCCTTTAAAGAAATTCTGGATTTATTTCACTTAGCCTCGATTTCTAAATTGAGTGCATTTAAGGAGATGTTGGAGCGTAGGTATGGCTCTGGTTATTCCTGTCCTCTCGCATAATTTCCATTGTTAGGTTATCATAACAGTAAAGTGATGCTAAATTCGCACACGAAAGTTTTCATTCGCAAAGAAGTATTAGATCACAAGAAATGTTTGCGCTTTACTGAAGACTTCATTTTGCAATTTTTTGCAGAATGTGATCACGCATTATAAAGACAGCTGTCATGACATACGAGAAACTTACGAAAACACACAAAGAACTTCGCCTGAGGCGTCTGAAAAGAAATAATGCAAATGAATTGTTTTAGAATTAGTGTCTTTCTGATATTTCTGATTCTTCTAAAAGAACTGTACTAGTGCTTGCTCAGCAATGTTTCGAAAAGTTTCTGTAGACTAGGGGCCCACAATTTTTGTTAGTGATAGTGGCTCTCTGTTCTAATGATTTAGTTTTTCTAAAAATTTTTTTACAAGCCACAGCATGATTTTCCCAATCTAGAAGAAGCTGTTTCATGTCTTCTTCTATTTCTTCATTTTTTCTCATCTTTTCACGTGTTGTTCCTCAACGACGCAGTTGGTATGTCGGTGAGTGGGAAGGGTGCTCCAAGACGTGCGGCAATGGCACCCAGCTGCGGTTGGTGTTCTGCCAGCGGCGCACCGAGGCAGGCAGCGTGTTGGCCGAAGACGCGGACTGCGAGTCTGCCGGACCCAAACCGGAGCGCCTGCGGGACTGCAGCTCGGACGCTGAGTGTGCCTCCTGGGAAGTGGGCAACTGGACGGAGGCAAGTCGTTTGACTGGCAGCTACCACTGATCGCTACTGACTACTTTAAAACTTCATAATAACAAAACTGCATTCGGTACAAGAATAACATCACTAGTCGCTATCAGAGATATAGACCATTTCCGCAAAGCATTAACAAACACTCTATAAAGCTGCATCAGGCTCAGAACTGCATTAACAACATACTACAATGACAATTTATTGTCTCTTTACTGCCTATTTCTGGACAGGTCTTTATCCTGACATTTTTTTTTGTCTTGTTACTATGCACTGATGTTTTTTTTTGTAACTCGATAAATTTGCTTTTTTATGCCTCTCCATGTATCATTCTTGTTCGCACCTCTATTATAAAGGGTATCAGTCGACTATTTTGGTGCAGTATGCACTGCCATTCACTATGATTGCGACGTCATAGTGTATTTTTGCGTTCTATTTGTTGCTCGTGTATAAGCTTATCTTGTTTGTTCCTTTTTGTGCTCTATTTCATAGTGTCATATTTTTCCTTTCCATGTCACATTTCTCACTATGTTTCCTTTTATGTGTATTCCTTATATTGTTTTCATTTACTTCAGCCCTTCCCCTCTAAAATGCTTCTTGTTAACCCTGAGGGTACCAATAAATAAATAAATAAATAAGTAAATAAATAAATAAACTCTATTATATTTTGAATGAAACCTAACAGATAACGAAGTCAAGGAAGGTGTAGGGAGTGTTAATTGTATTGTTTTAAGTGTGTTGTAATAATTGCAATATTAGATGTAAAGAAAGTAACGTGTATGAAAGGAAAACTTGCCACTCGCAAGAACCAATCCTATAACCTTCAAATAATGCTCCCTATACCTTCTTTGGCCTCATTATCTTCTGGTTTTTATTAAGGTTGAGTAAAAAAAAATGAACCCACGAAAATCCCTTCTCTTCATTCGTTTGTTATCATCATCATCATCAGCCTGACTACGTCCACTGCAGTACAAAGGCCTCTCCCATGTTCCGCCAGTTAACCCGGTCCCGTGCTTGCTGCTGCCAATTTATACCCGCAAACTTCTTAATCTCATCTGCCCACCTAACCTTCTGTCTCCCCCTAACCCGTTTGCCTTCTCTTAGAATCCAGTCAGTTACCCTTAATGACCAGCGGTTATCCTGTCTACGTGCTACATGCCCGGCCCATGTCCATTTCCTCTTCTTGATTTCAACTATGATATCCTTAACCCCGGTTTGTTCCCTGATTCACTCTGCTCTCTTCTTGTCTCTTAAGGTTACACCTACCATTTTTCTTTCCATTGCTCGCTGCGTCGTCCTCATTTGTTATACGTATCCACAAGTTTGTTTAAACCTTGTCACTGTATCTATGACCGGACTATGCTGCATATACTTTGTTATAAGTGACAATTTGTTATATCTGCATTTGTAATGGGGAAGTTCGAGTGCAACTTGTTCTTTTCAACCATTGTCAACCACATAGCAAACTTACAATGTGTGGAAATGCTGATGAGGCATTTTGGCTTTGACTCAGAATCAGAACCAGTTTACTCATGTCACTAAATGCTCAATAAAGTGTTAGGCTGTGGATTAATGAATAAACTAAAACCTCATTATAACAAAGTTGCATCTTACACGAAAGTATGCTCGTTATATCCAAAAATTTGTTATAAAGGTTTATTCTTAGCACTATATCTATTGCAAGACTATTTTTTATTTACTTCGTTACATATATTTCGCTATATCAGGGTTTGCTATATCGAGGTTTGAGTGTAATGTGAAAACTGCAAAGATTAAGCTTTTCAATGAAGATTACGAAGGTGCGGCTAACATAGAAAGCCACATTTGAAGTGATCATAACTTTTTATGCTAGACGAACTGACAACCAGTTTTTTCACCGTACCAATTTTTTTTCTTAGTGCAATAGGTCAAAATGTCTGATCGTATTGTGCACGAGCTGAAAACGCATGGATAATTTTTATGAGAATTTTTTTATATGCGAGACGATGATGCTGTTAGCCGAAAACAGACTGGTAAATGGTGACAGGTGAGCACAATTACAATTACTATATGCCAGAACTGGCAATAAGCGGTGATATAAGCCGGTATTAGTGTTAATTATACTGCAATCGTGCTCCCTGGCAACATTATTACGTTCAAACTTCATTAGAACGAAGTTGCTTCTTACAAGAAAATAAGTTTATTATAACCAAAAATTTGTTATAAACAAGAAAATAAGTTCATTATAACCGAAAATAGTTTTAAAGGTATATTCGTAACACTATCTGTTACAAAACTCTCCTTCATTTATTTCACTATAAGAGATATTTCATTGTATCCGGGTTTGTTATATCAAGGTTTCAGTTGCTAACCAGTTACTGGCTTTTTGTACCTTGTAGGGATATTGTGAGGCTCTCGGTACTCATTCAGCAAAGTGGTTGGGGTCAGGCTGATTGTAGTGATGGTGAATGTGGTACAGCTTGAGAGTGAATATCAAAAGAGTTGGGAAGCTCTGCTCAATTGAGCGCAACGAGTTACTGGTATTAGTGGAGCCCAGTAGAGAAGTCCCCATCCAATTTGCTTACATTTCTCTTTATCGCCAATAATGTTCGTCCTTTTTCCACATCTTCTTGACACTGAGCTGCGATTCCCTACAGTGCGACCGGTTGTGCGGGCAAGGCACCCAGATTCGAGAAGTCGTGTGCATCAACCCACTTGAGGGCGACAAGGTTGAAGTTCTGGATGACGCTGGTTGTGACGAGTCGCTGAAACCACCGACCAACCAATCCTGCGAAATCCGTACCTGCGATGGCACAGAATGGGTCACTTCACCGTGGTCAGGCGTGAGTACTGTTTAAATTTTGCAAACGAAGCTTGTTATGACTCTTAGATTTCAGCATTGTAGGAAAAAAAAAGGCGCCCATGAGTGCTACGGAATGCGATCCTCGAGTGTGCACGGCCACATGCGTACTTGTACACGCCGTTTTTCAGTAGTAGAACTCCACTGTTACGTTTCTTTCTGATGCATTTTCCGCCGGTCCCGGCATAGCTACCATCAGACCAAATGTATCGGGAGCACCGCAGTAACATCGTAACTGTGAGACCGTTCTCATATGATAGGCTGCCAAGTGCACACTGAGCCACCTAGTGGCCATGTTGGCTTCGCGCAGCTTGGCCTAGTTTGACCGTAAAATTAGCCACTTGAGAGGTGCAAGTGACAGGACTTAGGGTTGTCTCGAACAAAAGCATAGCCTTGGCGCTCGTATTGTAAATGACAATGGACAAATTGTAATAATACAATTTGTCCATGAAAGTTAGGCTTTCAAGATGGGCATTTTCTCCGCCATTGCTTTGGCATTAACTCATCATGATAATCAGTATTTGTCAGAGGGGTTAATTAAAGCTGGTTTGATATAATGTGATTAGACAATCAGACTTATTGTGCTAGTCATATTTGGTGTTCTACTGTGATTGGTGCTTTCTCGAACGGGAACTTATTGGCTATCACCCGCTTTTAATAAGGCAATGTGTTTCTTCATCGAGATCACTTGTCACGTTGCCACATTTCATTGTTGCTTGGATATAGCCATGTGTGCCATATTTTAATAGATTCGGTCTTCACTCGCAAAGATTGTTTGTAACGCTCCTTGCAAGTCGTGAGGCGATGTTTCAAAAGCTTCGTGATTGTTTTAGGCCATTTCGTTGAGATTGCACGCAGGACATGAATAGTATAGCTTCTTTGAGGTATTACGTGGCCATCAGCAGTAACGTTAGTATCTTCGATAGCACACGTACGAAATACGGCCGAGGCTGTGTTCCCTGATATCAGAGCGCAAAGTACACTGCTCGCTGTAGTTTGACTTTTTGTTTGCCGGCTACAAGTTCAGCCAAATAAAGAGTTTGATCCTGGACAAGCCAACTGCTGTTTTTGGCAACGTGTGACAATATGTCCACACGGCAATCGTTGATGTCCATAGCAGCTGAAGTGTTGCACTGCTAAGCGCCGAGAGAAAAGTCTCGTTCCCGACGTGGAGGAAGGAAAGGGTTCGGAGGGGGGCACCCATCATGGTGTTGTGTTTGTTATGGTGCTTGGCTGCTGACCCGAAGGTCACTGGGTCGAATCTGGGCCTTGGCGGCCGCATTACTGATCTGGGCGAAAATGCCTTAGGCCCATGTGCCCAGACTGAAGCGCACATTAAATAACACCTCATGATCGAAATTTCTAAACCTCTTTTTTACGACGTCTCTCATAATCATATCCTGCTCATGAGACGTCAAACCCCGACAATTATTAAATTATGATTAGAAGGTGGCATTGCGTACACTCGAACCCCTTTATAAAAGACACTGATATAAGAGACAAAGGGCATAAAAGACATCAATATGCTTACAGTAAAATATGGATTGATAAGAAAATGCATACGAGGCACCCTGCTTATAAGAGACAACTCATATGAAAGATGAGAATTGCTGTCCGAAGCATAACTCTTATAAAGGGGTTCATTTGTAATAAGAAAGAAAGCAAGAAAAGTAGTATGTACACCACACACTCGGAGACCAAGCTTCGCTTGCCCCATTTTCTTGACAGGGCAAGGGGTCCTGAATTATTTTTAAATAAACATATGTTTGTGCTCTCTTCATTTTCACGTCCACTTGTGTTTTACGCCACTTCCCTTAATCACAGCTGGTGCCAACAAGCTCGCAGCTCAGATACATTTGATGTACTGATCATGCCTCTATGTTTTCCGACCGCAGTGCGAGGCCCCATGCTCATCGCGCATCGAGACCCGTCAAGTGCTCTGCACCAACGAAGAAGGAATGTTGTTCCCCGATGAATACTGCGACGATGAGAAGCGTCCCAACACGACCAGGTCATGCGACGAGGAGGGCGGCTCCCTGGACGACCTTTGCCAATACATGTGGTACTACTCCCAGTGGAGTCCCGTGAGTAATTGCTGCACGCTAAACTTTTGATGCTTTGGAAATACTGTGTGTGTTTCTTAGAAAGTAGCATGTTTTTAACATGTTCATAGCAAATTTTAATATGCACAGGAAGCTGTTAGGTGTCCAATAGATGGAAAAATTTTCTAAGTGGTTCACAACAAGCGGAGGTCAAAAAAAAAAAAAATTGAAGCGGTGCGCAATCGTGGTGTGAGGAAGTGAGCTTCGCACTCTTGCCATTCGTCCTGTCTAGGGTTTGCAAAAGCAAACTCCTTTCCTGCATTCTCTCGTACATGACGCACACTCATTGCCACGTCGCACACACATCACAATGCACGTACCAGATGCACCTTTTTGTTTTCTTGACATATGCTGCACCAGAGTGCCCTGATGTCCTTCTTGCTCACCGCCTGTGGTGGCTAGAAGAAGATCGCGGCTCGTTTTGGTACACAGCGCAGCACCTATAACTGCATCCCGCTTGCCTATGCATGTTATCATCCCATCTTGGAGCGTGCTCTTCATGAGGACAACAGCAGGCCACGTTTAGTTTGAAACTCGAGCTTTTTCTGCGGCGAATAGCAATTCAACTCTTGGCAGACACGATCATACGCTCACAATGTAAACAGGGCACTTCACAGTTTAAAATGGCCAGGTCTCGTTAGGAGCTATTTAGTCGTAAGACGTAGGACATGGCAGTGCCTACCAGAAGAGTAGCAACAGCTGCAGTCGAAGGTTAACATGATGAAATTGCACTTGAGGCGAAACCGCATTTGTTATACTAGAGATTCGTTATAAGCACAATGTTACAATGAAGTAAACGAGAGAACATCGATGATGTCAAAGGCGAAACAGCAGCAACTTGTCTGGGCTCCCCACAGTCTCTTGTATCTTTCTCAATCTCTTATAAATATGTTCTTTCGGTACTTGCACACCGACAACATTTTGGTGGACGCTCTGGGCACACCTCTTCAATGTAACAATATAATTTCTACTTGCTGATATTGATGAAGAACAGTTATTGTCCACTTCATTGTATGCGAAGTATATTTATAATGATATTTTTACATGAAGGTCTGAATGTATACACTGAGCCGAGACAGTGGGAGAAACATGGTTACATGAAAAACCAAGCTGACAATAGGAAACCTGACAGCAAAAGCTAACAACTTGGCACCTGTTCTAAATGTGGGGTTGTCTGCTTACTTTCGGTGCAAGTATGCAACACGAGAAAATTCATCTTTGCAAATTATAATGTCAGTGATAACCTTGCTTATACTTACTATGTCCCCACATTTTTTTATATTGTTTTGTTTCTTGAAAGCGTGTATCTGTACCGACACATCCTACTTTAATTTTGTTGAACTGCTTGGTTGACTTCTCTGAAAACCTGAAACGTGCTTTATTTTGTTTCACGAGAACACCTGCTTCCTTATTCATAGGTAGACCGAGAGTTGGAGATAACTTCTTGACTTTCGCGCCGCTGAACCTAAATAGATGGAAGATCTGATCTTTGATGACATTACGAGAAATGTAGCTGCACACTGATTTATTTTATCACGCATCTCTCTGGAACACTACCACATGTGCGTGCATTCTACGCAGATTTTTTAACTAGCCTTATCGCCTGTAATGATTTAACTTCTATAAATTCCTGGCTTTCTGCATAACTGGCCTCGTGCCGCTCTCGTTGCTACTGTTATGTAAGTTTATTCGAGTTGAACTATTTTCGAACATTTGACATCCTTCGCAGTGTTCCACCGAGTGTGGGAAGGGCATGCAGACCCGCAAGGTGTTCTGCGGCACCGCTATTGACGGGAGCATCGTTAACGTGACAGATGACCACTGCAACCAGGAGGATCTACTTGAGTCAACCAAGGAGTGCGTCGTTGATGCTGTCTGCAACGGCACTTGGGTCGCTGCTCCATGGAACCGGGTATGTGTACTGTCAGAGCCTCCCACGTGGTCTTAAAAAGTGAACAGCATGATCAACGAAGGCCATTGTAAGACAAAAACAAGACAGGAAATGTGGTGTAAAGTTGACAGTTTTGTCTGTGGTCGTTTGTGGTCATTGTTCAAGGGAGCCTGAAACAGTTTTTTAAAGTTTCTTCAGCATTTAGGCTAGAGCCTTATCAAACCATTCGCACCACAAGTTTAAATACACGTCGTGTACCAACGCTACTACGGTACATTATACCATACCGAACTTCTCACTCCTGCCTTCTCAACTCGAAAGACACGCTGGCACTGGTGGTGATCGCAGGGCTCTCATGAGCGCATACGACGATTTGAACTTTACCCAGTCTACTAGAGCTCCGAGATTGCACACCGACTGATTGTGTGCAATCTCGGAGGCAATCACTCAGTGTGACCGACAGCACGCGTTCCACCTGGCAACAGAGGCAAAGATTGCGGAGTGGTCGATATCTTCTCTGACAGGTGCTGCCATCCTATCAGTCGATCTTCCTTTCGCCCATTCTACAGCCAATTAGATGAAAAGCCTGGGTGTTGTCACATTACCAGAGCATGTCGGTCTGTGAAAGAGTGGTTGAAAATTGGTCGGGTAAAGCCGTAGTAACCTGCAGCGATGCGCAGATTTAAAGCATTGTAATAAATTACTACTCAGTTTACACATAGCTCAAATCGGTCTGTACCCTTAGGACTTTTTCTGCCGCCCATTGTGTCTGTACGAAATGGTCGAAACCATTTCAAAGTCCCTTTCACACTGTTCACGTTCCTCTATACATGCATTACCAGTTTGCCTTGCTGGTTGGCTATTTTACTAGCCCCTTTGTTTGTTGCATACACTCTGCAATACCAGAACACACAGCGAAAATGCCTTTAGTGATAATGGAATCACAGTGAATCAGTCAAGTCCGGAGATATCGAATCTCAAGAGGATAACGACAGTGATATCAGTGATAAAAAGAGAAATAAAGTGAGAAAAAAAAGTGATATGAAGAAAAATTTTTATATATAAAAAATATATTCGAGAGAATTCAATAATTTTTTTTATATACATAATACTTCCATAATATGTGGTTTTGACGTATGCAGCTTTGGCTGTGTAGGTGCAGAAAGATGAACAGACACGGATGTTTTACTGCTTTCAGCTTAAGTTCTCATTAGGTTGCACATGATGTCACTGCTGTGTTGTGCCGAGCAAATTTTTTTGTTGTTGTTGAATGGAGGCTTTTCTGTTGTTTTGTAGGAGGAACTCTATTGAAAAAAAAAAAAAAAGATATGTTGATTTAGTTGGGTGCAAAAGTCTTGTTGCGTGGTGAGGGATGAACTACACACTGATGACCCGTTTGATTTGGTGTGATCATTGAATCGTTTAATTGTTGAATCATTACAATAATAATCATCCTCCCTTTTCTTCTGTAAGCAGCTGAAAAGATTTGCACTTTGCTTTTCATGGCTCCTTGCAAACACTTTTCTTTTGTTTCTTTCTTTTTTCTTTCTTTCCCTTTTTTTTAGTGAGTGACAATTTTTTAGTTTATTCCTTGCCACGCTTAGTTTATCTCCCTCACGAAGGCAGTGGATAGGCAAAGTCATAATAAAGAAACCCAGCAGACAGGCGCTTCGTTTGTAGAGATGTAAGCAGTTGTCAGAGCAACAGCCAATAGAAAGGCACCTGTAAACATCCTTGTAAACCAATAGGAGTGTCGTGTGGATTGTAAAAGTCACCAGACCGCCCCAGATTTCTCGTTTGTGGTTTTTCTGTGCAGCCATTGTAAGAGAAAAGGATTGAAATGAAAAGGCGGAACTTTTCGCTTTCAACAGCCGAGATAATAGTGCTTGGTGGCAAGATAGATGGAAGATGGCTTCATTTAATCCAAAGTTTCTTGCGTGACCTTCAGCTTCTGTTTCATTCTGCGCTCTCACGAAATGACTTTTTGGGCTGTCAAAGTACGTTTTCAACATAATCATATTTATATAGCATAGAATAGACGTTGCAGTTGTTGAGACGAGTGTTCTTTCAGACTTGATTCTTGAGCAGTGATATAAAAGGCCCGGGGGCACATCCCTCTTTAAATGCTGCACTGGCATACACCGTATGCCAGTGCAGCATTTAAAGAGGGATGTGCTCGTAAAGAGGATGTGATCGTAAAGAGTGATACGACATAGCCATATGCACTGGCATACACCGTATGCAAGTGCATATGGCTATGTTGTATGCAAGTTCACTTGAATATGACAGCTGTAGGCTATGGCTATTTCGTATGCAAGTGCATTTGGCTATGTCCTTTGCCAATGCCTTTCCATACAACATAGCCGTATGGCACATCGTGTACAAGTGCACTGGCATACAGGGTAGCCATGAGTGATTCTGAAGGACCACCAAACAATGTATATTTGTGCTGATTGTGACGTCTGAGGGAAGCCTGACCCATGGCAAGCAACGGGCATTCCTCGCAGTGCTCGACGCCCTGTGGAGGCGGCCAGCGCAAAAGAACCGTCATCTGCCATGTGGACGGGAAACCAGCCGCGCCGAAGAACTGCGACTTCGGCAAGAAGCCGTTCGACACCGAGTCGTGCAACATGGATGCTTGTGATGAAGGTACGATGCAAGGTTCACTGTGACCTCCGCCTCCTTATGGACTAATACAAATTCACAGGGTGTTTTCTGGCTTGAAAATGACTTATGTAATAATTACTATGCTGTAGTTAATTAAATAATTGCAAGCAATGTTGTTTGTGTGCACCTGCCTTGACTTTATTGTCTGTTTGTTTTAATAGATCGTGTCTATCGAAGTAAACAAACTCTTTTTTTGTTCATTCTTAGAAGGTGTTCCGGCAGACTTGAGCTGAAGGCGTCAGTCTGGCAGGCTTGATGCCTTTGTAAAAATATCATGTGCTACATGATGCCACCTCGCAACTAATGAGTGTTTTCTACCCTGCTGTGATGGCTGCGAGCAGCGCTGACTAAACAGTCTCAAGTTTAAACGCATTGATATACCAAGTTAATTGGACGGCAGGATGACAAGCTGCCACAGCTTAATTGGTAGAGCATCGGATGCATTATTTGAAGGTTCTAGATCTAGCTCATACTAGCCACAAGTTTTCTTTTTGGCTACTTCGAATTTTTTTTTTACATTAATATCATGTTCTGTCGTGGTGTAGTGGATAGGGTTCTCAGGTGATCCCCATCATAACTGCTTTTACAGTTAAAGAAAGACTGCAAGCAATGTCCTCTGTATATTTCTTGGCTTTATTTTTTGTTCGTTTTATTTGGTTGTGTCTAACCAAGAAAGTGATCTATTCAAACGTTCTTCTTCTGTTTAGAAGAAATGCACATGCACTGACCATAAGTTATATGTAAGATGCTGTTGGTGAAAGCGTGCTGGAGCTCTCTGAAACAGACATTGTACAATCACAGTCCTGCACCAGCATAGTAGCATCCTTTCACTAAACTTATATCAATGCTAATGCAAGACATACCTTTTCCTAGATGAAATTATTCCTCTGGGAGGCTGCAAGGAATCTAAGCACGGCTGCTGTCCTGACGGCATGACACCCGCTGGTCCAAACTATGCTGGGTGCCCCAAAGCCGCCGTCGTCGAAGGTGGCTGCAAGGCGACCGAGTTTGGTTGCTGCTTGGACGGTGTGACCCCGGCATTTGGGCCATTCAGGTGAGAGGACTTGTCTTTGTGGCTTCTCTGTCATCTCTCTCTCTCTGTCTGGCACTTGCATATAGTGACATGTTTTTTTTCAAAAAAAGTATGCCCGAATTCACTCCCAGCCAATCAGAAGTTGAGCTTTGGCTCGAATGCTATGAAACGCCAATAAAAAAATCAAAGCTTATACTTATGAAGGAGAAGGAATGGTTCAAGTTAAGAGTTGTATAATATACACATGATCTTGGCCGAAAGCTTTATTTAAAATAAGGACGAAATCTTTATTTAAAATAAAGGTCAAATAAATGTCATGGTAATTAGTGACAGGTTCCCTGAAATAGAAGACTGCTTTCTTGCAGGTATGTGTCATCAAGGTGACGTGTAGCCAGTACAAAAATGTCTTCACCCGCTCTCAAGTGCGCAGTACCCAAGTGAACCAAAAGTTCACCAAACACTACAGGCTAGTGTTAAAGACATTGAAATGGAACATTAAGGTCGCCTAAAGTTGTATTTCTTGAATAAACTTTACAGTTCTTACATATGTATTTAACACCTGTTGTTTGAGAAATTTCTGTGAGCTATGACATAATCCAATACCTTATATCGAGTGATTGATGCTACTGAAAATTTATTGGCACATACGTATCTCATCTGTTGAAATTCTTCAGAGTTATGTGTGTGAGAAACTGTAGGATAGTTGGAAACATTTCAGTAGTTTGTTTTACGATACTCGGCAGTCTGTGAAGTTCAGGAATTGAATGGTGCATGCTTGAGGTTTACTTCTGATATTGAGTGTTCAGCATGTGGTAAAACACCCTGAAGACACATTTAAACTGAGGTGCTAATTGAGAAATAAAGAATACAGTAGGCATACCAAACACAATCAGTGGAGAGCAGCTATAATGTGGCAGAGAGCCCCACATATTTATTTATTTGTTTTATTTTAGACATAGTGCCAATTTTTATGGGTATTTTAGAAGGAAGCATGCATATAATAAATTCATACACATGTATAAATTGGTTTCATGTGTTGTAACTAATACTTTAAAATAACTAAAAGAAAGCTGTGTGTCCAATCAATTAATTAACAAACACATATGGTATAACATTATAAATAATGAAGGATTAGTACAGGGGTTACAACAAATGTGCCACGATATAAAAAAAAGTCAACCTAAACTTTCATTTGCACATACACTGCACAAATGCAAAGATAAAGCTATAGTTCATTTGTTTGTTTGTCTCAATTCATCTCGATGACGCATCCAATGCAACGGTGCGGTGCACCCTTATCAACCTATTTTGTGCACACCTCCACTTCCAGGAAGGGTTGTCAGCAGCTGTCGCTCTGCAATGGCACGCAGTTCGGCTGTTGTCCTGATGGCGAGACACCGGCTGAGGGCCCCGACAATGAGGGTTGTCTCTTGGCCACGACCAACGTGACCCCCGTTTTCAATTGCGCAGCTGCTGAATGGGGCTGCTGCCCAGATGGCATCACTGCCGCCGAAGACGTTAACAAAACCAACTGTGTCGAAACCACGACACCTGCGTTTGTACCCTGTGCCGACTCCCAGTTCGGCTGCTGTCCCGACAACATGACCGCAGCGGACGGTCCCGGTGGACTAAACTGCATCGAGGGCTCAGGCACGGAAGAACCCTGCCAGGGCTCAATGCACGGCTGTTGCCCAGATGGCTTTTCAATGGCCCAGGGACCGAACAACGAAGGCTGCCCACCCTTCTTCCAGGTCACCCCAATCGCCAACTGCTCTCTGTCGACGTATGGTTGCTGCGCAGACGGAATTACTGCCGCTCTGGGTACGGACGGGCTCGGCTGTGAAGATGAGATCGAAGGAAGTGGGACCGAACCGACAGACTGTGAGAACACGCTGTACGGCTGCTGCCCGGATGGCAAGACGCCAGCGAGCGGCGTGGATCTCGAAGGGTGTGACGACTGTAGGAACACCACGTTTGGTTGCTGTCCTGACGGCGTCAGTGCCGCGAAGGGAGAGGCGTTCGAAGGTTGCGCGGGGGGCTGCGAGGGCACCAAGTATGGCTGCTGCCATGACAAGGTCACGCCAGCCAAGGGACCGGACTTTGAGGGCTGCGGAAATTGCACAGAGTCGATGCATGGGTGCTGCGACGACAATGTGACCTTCGCCCTGGGACCCAACGGCGAGGGTTGCTGTGTGGTGACAGAGTTTGGCTGCTGCCACGACAATGTCACGGCGGCAACGGCCGACGGCTGCATCTGCAACGAGACAGTGCATGGGTGTTGTCCTGACAACGTCACTGTCGCACTTGGTCCTGAGTATGTATGATACTGGCGTTGGCCTTGATGATTTCTCTTTTGTGAACTGAAATTCTCTATCTTGTTTCTTCAATCAGCATCATTCAGTTGGTGGTGAGATTAGGCAGTCATTTAATTTTACGTATATTGAATTGTTTGTTTTCCTGTCTGCCTGTGTACATCTATGATACAGGTTTCTGTTAGGAACATTGAAATCAGAGCCTGTTACTGATAGAGATGTGGCTAAGTCATTCGATTGTTTGGTGTGCTTGCAGTGGCTACTAGCCCAACTTAGCTGCACAGTCATCACCACAAATGACGTATTACTGTTATGTATAGCTTACATTGATCTCTCAGTCTAACTGTTCATTATTAAGACATAATAAGTTGAGCCATTAGCCTTTTCTACTCGCAAGTGTGCCACTACCATGAAATATATGAAGAAATATGTTGGAATGACTGCAGCTACGTGCACAACGTCATAAGAATGAGCGTAGAAAATATTGAATTAGTTGAAACCTTTTGTATGTCATAGCATTTTCTGATGAACTAGAAGGTGATAGCAGAATGCTAACATAAGGTGTTGTTGCGTGCTTGACCCAGCTTCGAAGGATGCACCTGTGAGCACTATGCTTTCGGTTGCTGTCCTGACAAGAAATCGCCGGCCGCGGGCCCTGACTTCGAGGGCTGTGTGATATGTGCCAACACAACCTTTGGATGCTGCCCTGATGATGTCACCGCAGCAGTGGGCCCCAACTTTGAAGGCTGTGAAGGGTGCGCAAGTCCATTTCACTCCACATATGCCTAAGGCGCAGTTGTCTCACTGTCATGCATTGTGGAAATCCAGTGACGACGAGGTTCAATGCTTTGTTTGTTGAACATGTGGCTACAAAGACGGCAGTCGACTCAGTTGCAGTGGCAAGCACGATAGACGTCCGCGAATCGGAAAAGAAGCAGCGATCACACTATTGTTGCTCGCACACATTGTGAAGGAGTTACAATGACTTTTCGTTGCACAATGAATGTCTGGGAAGGCCATCAATGCCTAGAGTTTTAATACATGCTCAGATGGATTGCTCAATGACGCAGTTTTGAGAAATCACCACTAGTACTACTATGCACGAGTAGCACCAGAGGTAGTGCTTATTGACATAAAGCAATAAAATGTTGCATGAGCAGTGGTAAAATAAACCTGAAGTGAGTGCATAATTGGGCAGGATATAAAAACCTTGAAACGTCTTTGATAGATCAAATACCGCAACAGTACCTGTGTAGACACGGGAGAGAACCAGAAAGCCAACCTTTCTATGCGTGTAAGTGAATTTATGTGGCAGTATAGTAACATAAATTAACCCAGATGGCTGAGATTAGGCCTGTTTGTTCTTGCACTTTGCAGTGCAGCTCTTTGTGTGGCGCAAAGGATCTAAACACTGCCTCTGAGTAAACTCACCACAATAACTTAGCATGTATGATAGATTGCTACTGAGATTGCAAGGTCGAGGGTTCAGTCACTGGCTATGCCACATTCATTCCAGTAGGGTTGGAACTTAAAACAAATGCATAAAAACAGATGTCACACATGTTCTCATAGAAGCACACAGAAAAAAATTGCCAGGCCTGCACAGAACATGCAGCACAGTCACAGTGATAGCATAAAAAGCAGCCTTTCAGAGTCTTTTCTAAACACTCTTTGGCTAAATGCTAGAAGCACACTTGTTGGGTACCCACTATGCCATATATAATCATAATTTCTGTGTAGTAGGCCAAGATTCACTATGCTATCCTTCGTCATTCTTTGGAGAAGCGTGGTATCTGCTAAACACTTGTCACGAATTTTGTGTTGCATTCAGTGGCTTAGGACGATGAAGAATAACGCCTAAAGTGGGTATGTGCCACAGTTAATAGGTGATGAAGAACAAGCTGTTCCAATGTGTTGAAGCATTGGACGTCTCACTAGTTATGCGATTCGCATTGTGTGATGCCTGGTTGTTATTTTGCTGTTATAAAACGCTTTATTACTCAAATTAACGCAATTCCTTTCCCGACATCAAGCCTGCCTTAGGCAGGTTTGCGATTGAGCCCCAAGCACCGGCGTGGCTCAGCGGTAGAATACTGGGCTTGCACGCAGTGGCTCAGCGGAAGAATACTGGGCTTGCACGCAGTGGATCCGAGTTTGAATCCCACTATGCCATTACATGTCCTTGATGTTTTTAATTTGAGTTTATTTTTTCTTATTTCGTGCGATATTGGTTACGAACACAGGTGGCGGAAAACTATGGCACCGCACGTGATTCGTGTTGTGATATAATAACAGCTTTTGCTGTAAAAAAAAAAAAAGTTAGGTGTTGTCACTGACAAAAATGCATATAATGATTAACTGTGAGATGTGCAAACAGCATCATCAGAAAGTTTTAAGTTCGTGGCATTGAGGAAGTTAAGGCAGATCTCATGCTGAACTTGTTCTACATGCCAGTTGACACAGTTACAAAAGCTTATCTGCAGGTGGCAGGGATCACCTTAAAGGCACCAGAAGGTCGCAAAACTTCTCATGAAATGCCATTGACATAGTGTATATGACGCAGCATAAACATTAAACTTGCAGACCGCATTACTTCTGCATGTGTTCATGTGTCGCTCTTGTTGTGTGGAATGTGTTGTAACGAGGAAATTGAGTATGACGTATTGAGCAGCCTTCTGCGCAGATAGTAGCAGAAAACCTTGACCGCTCTTTTTTTTCACATGTAGCTACGAGACCAACTGCACAAACACCACCTTTGGCTGCTGCCCCGACGGAATACAAGCTGCGGAAGGCGAACATTTTGCTGGCTGCGCTGTGGGCTGCGAAAAGACCCAGTTCGGCTGCTGTCCCGACGGACAGGTTCCGGCATCAGGCATCGGCTTCGAGGGTTGTGACAACTGCAGTGAATCGTTGTATGGCTGCTGTGCGGACAACACTTCCTTCGTCCTCGGCCCCGATGGCGAGGGCTGTTGCTTCCACACCGAGTTTGGCTGCTGTTCTGACAACAAGACGGAGGCGCAGGGACCTGATCGGGCTGGTTGCAGCTGCCACACGACACCACACGGCTGTTGCCCCGATGGGATTGCCACTGCTAGTGGGCCGAGGTATCATTGAAATCAGAGTCCCAGGCTCTAGAGTGAAATTGTTGTCTGCAATTTTTTTACTGCAATTTGTTGCTTTATGTCTGATAATACCAAAATTTTTGCCATAAACGTACTGACGTATCATATGATTTATGCTAACATAAATAATTGCGACAAATTTTAACGTCACTGAGAAATGCTCACCTAAACTCATAGGAAACCGCAGTGGGGGGAGCACCCAAGTTCTCGTGTGCTTTGGTGACGTAAAAAGTGCAGTTTTCAAATCGGGGCCTCCGCTTACGGTAAAGAATGGAACAATTTGTGTGCTTTTGTACGAGTTAAGCTTGTTAAGCATTCACTAGACTGCTAAGAGCGTGTCTCATCAGAAAGAGTAAAAGCATTTGTGGTGTTAACAGCCAAAACCACATTTAGGGTAGCCTGACAACAGAGCCCGAGGGGTGACGAACAGTAGTCCTTGTCTGGTGCCATTTGGGGTATGTCAGTACTCGCTTTACTCGAACATTTCACAAGGTCTTGACCTGCGTCATACCAGTGGCGAAGCCCCGAGGTGCTGCCAACTTAGACGGGCTCTCACACATACTTTAAAACCAATTTAAAGTTTCTTAAAGGCAATGTTCACAAATAATTATTGGTTAGAAGTGCCAACGTACACAGAGCAATGAAAGAACAAAAACATGGCCATGTTTCAGTTTTGGTGACGGGGTTCTTTTAAGAAAGTCCCAGCTTGTTTTGGTTTGTATAAAAACAAAAAGCAGTGATCGTAAATGGTACACAAAGCAATGTGCCTTAGGAAAGTTCCTGTTACAGCAAATAAATTTAAGATGACTGCCAGTTGGGCGTGTTGGTAACGGTTCATGATGAGACAAGCACAAAAAATACACACACTCGGAGAGGACACAGACAAGCGCTTAAAAAGCGCTTGTCTGTGTCCTCTCTGAGTGTGTGTATTTTTTGCGCTTGTCTCATCATAAATAAATTTAACTAGCACCCCAGGCAGACATCATATGTTCGTAGACGACGTTCAAAGTAATTTAGAGCGGATATCCAGTGTCTTATACACATTAATTCACCATTTTGTGGTTTCTACATTTGCATGACGTTATGGACAATACATTTTCTTTCTGCTTTTGTTGACCCTTGTTTTCATTTACTTGTGACACACAAAGTAATTTGCCTGATCTTGATTGCTCTTTTTTTTTTTGTTTTCCAAACTTTAGCTTGAGGTTCGAGACATAGAAGACAATGAAAAAAAGAAGTTAGTGACTCTGAAATAACTACACCATGATGGTGATATGGAAGCAATCAATATGAAATTCTTGCATCGGAAAAATAAAACTGACTGTAGTCTCTCACCATAATGAACACCCACACTTACAGCTGCCTCTAGCAGTCATTCAGTTTTCAAGACTGGAGCCTCTGAAGCCTGACGTTCTTCTCCTGCCACTCCTACTGCCAGGTACTATGGCTGCACCTGCCACAATTATCCGTACGGCTGCTGCCAAGACAAGCACACGCCGGCCGGTGGTCCAAACTTTGAAGGGTGCATCTGTTCGCGCCTGCTTTACGGTTGCTGTCCCGACGACGTCACTCCTGCTGAGGGCCCCAACCTGCAAGGCTGTCCGTGCCAGATCATGGAGTTTGGGTGCTGCCTGGACAGGCGTACTCCGGCTCGTGGACCTAACCTTGCCGGTTGCGGTTGCGAGACTATGCCCTATGGCTGCTGCCCAGACCGAGTGAGTAAACGACAGGCTTCTCGTCATGTGGAATGGAGCGGGGACCGAAAAATAAAAGAAAGGATATTTGTGATCGGAATAAAAGAGCAATCAAAACATCATTTTTCATTTTGTTTTAGAGTGTAGACAAAATACTTATTATTGGCTTTCGGTTTAAGAGTAATGGCGCCAACTCAGAGTGATAACAACATCAGGCAGACGCAGCATTCGTGCTTCACCCGGGCAGAGACAGGGCGAGAAAGTGCCTTTTGAGTGCTCTTTTCATGCCACAAAGAAGGGGTGCATTTCCTTTGCTGCTCTGGCTCAGTAATAATTGTCATCTATGTTTCATGCCTATCCTTGCATTAATATCATATGTCCAGTACTTGTATGTCGCAAGCGATCTACGCGCTATCAGAACTGCCATTGCACTCCCTTGTGTGCAGTCTCTTGTGTGTGGATGATCACGCGTGTTCGCTCTGTGGTTTTTCGTGTTACTGAGCAAACGTTCAACCTGCTATTATGCCCTTTGCCATAGTAACTTGCAGTTTCACTGTCTCTCGCAAAAGAATTCTCAGTACGTTAATGGTCTTCTCCTTTGACCCTAGCAAACGCCGGCTCGTGGGCCTGCCTTCGGTGGTTGTCCGTGCACGGCGATGCCATACGGCTGCTGCCCCGACCAAATCACTGCTGCTCAAGGACCGGACGGCCGCGGCTGCGAGTGCCAGAATCTGGTCTATGGGTGCGTCTTGTCTAGGCGAAAAAACGTGACTCGCTTGGTTGCTTAAGCAGAGAAGGTACAAATGTAAGCCACACACCACGATGCTGACTGAAGATTTAGAGGAACAATTAGATGTGCGCAAATATTCAAACATTTTCCAGAATTTTAGTACACTCAAATCTCGGTATAGCAAACCCAGATACAACAAAATACCAGTTATAATGAAGTAAATAAAGAATACTCTTTCAGTAGATACAGTGTTAGAAATATACCTTTATAACAAATTTTAGTATGTAACGGAGTTGTTTTCGTGCAGTGTGCAGCTTCGTTATTCAGTAGACTCTCAGTAAACAGAACCTGAAGAGACCAGGGAAATATGTTCCATTTAATAGAAGTTCCGTTTACTGAAAGGTAAGCATGGGTGCAAAATACAAGCGCAAAACAAAGCATTGCAGGTGCAATAGTTCCGTTTGAGCAGTAGTTCTCTTTAACTGATTTGCATTTACTGAGAGTCTACTGTAATGAGGTTTGAGTGTATGTGAAAAATTGAATTAATAAAACGGCAATAAATTATCTTGAAGTGGGCATGGTCTGTCGAGGGCATTGTTCTGGCGAATTCAGCCTGAATGGTACTCCCAACAGCAGGCAACTCGCCAATAAATGGCAGTTTCGGCACCTACTCCATGGGTCTGTATACTTTAACTCGTGGGTGTACATAAGTGTATAGCAGGTCAGTAAAAAAATTTCTTGGTGAACAAAGAAGGCATGAAACACTTAGATACTAATGGTAATGTGATTTAGTTTAATATAAGGTTTACTTATAGGTTTATGGTTTCTTCTGCTGAAAATGATGAGACGAGGACGATACAGGGACTGCAGGACAGGTGCACACCACCTGTCCTGTAGTCTCGGCATTTGCAGTGAAACAAGAAACCATAAACTGCCACTAACTACCCCAATTTCATTGCTCTGCTAAATGCACTTGTTGGCAACAAAAAAAGATAAGAAAAAGTTTAGAAAGAGGAACGAAAGAGATTTAAGATAAGATTTTGAAGTGGTTATGCTTGCTGCATTATGCGGTATGGTTATTTAGGTGGCCCGTCAAAGCTCTGTATGGCTTTGCATGCTTGCCTTGAGTGTGTTCTTATGATAAAATTTGGGCACTGTGGTATTACTATCACTAATATAGTATATTATCAGTGTTGAGGATCTGGTTTTCACCATACCTGCCATTAGGTATGCTGACGCATTCTTGCAACAATGTCATACACTCAAGCCTCCACACAACAAAGCTGCATCTTGCAAGAAGATAAGTTTGTTATAATCGAAAATTTGTTATAAAGTTTATTTCTGACACTATCCATTTCAAGATTATTCTTCATTTACTTTGTTATAACCCATATTTTTTATATCCGTGTTTGTTGTATTGAGGTCTGGGTGTAATTGAATTTGGTATTAACAACCACTTTCTATACTGTGCTACAATGAGATCTTTTCAAGTGCAAATGAACAAAGTAATGAGCTAACTGATTAGTCACTTAGTTTACATCATAGCTGCCTTCAAGTATGTCAACTCGTTCTTTTAACAATGTCATAATCGATTCTGATTTTAACACACCCATTCTTGATAGTGTGCTACACTGGGATGCTTAAAGATGTATGTGGACAAATTAACGAGCTAACCAGGTGATGTGTACATTCGTCCAGCTGTTGTCCTGATGGCCGTACGGCAGCTACGGGCCCCAGTCTGACGGGCTGCACGTGCCACCACTATCCGCATGGCTGTTGCCCTGATGGGCGAACTCCGGCTCGAGGACCCGAGTACGACGGCTGCACGTGCGCCATGACTGCATACGGCTGCTGCCCCGATGGGGTCACTGCTGCCAGAGGTCGCAAGTTCGAGGGTTGCCCCGATACAACGATGGTCGTGCCCGCAAGGAACGTCAGCGCCAGTAAGCTCCACTTTGATCGCATTTGTGATGCTGCTCAGATGTGGTGCGTGCACATGCTGTGATGCTGATAAGTATACACACAAACAGTACGCACTTAGCCATTGCATGATTTTTCAGTGTCTCCAAAAAGCGTGAAGTCATGTAACTCTAAAAGACAAGAACAAAACAAATGCATGTCTTTACTGCCCTCAAAGTAGTTCTGAAGGCCTTGCAGTATGTCTGTTAAAGGCTTTGTTGCCTTGACAAACTATCCCCTGACAAAGCAGTTGAACTCCTCTGGTTAAACATTCATTTTATAGGCGTGCAATGAGGGTGCAGGGCTGTGCAAGGTCTGCCCCATACATTTGCTCAATTTTTTTCCTCATGTTTTTCAGGATACTCTGAAACCTCAATATAACGAACATGGATATGATGAAATATCAGTTATGACAAAGTCAATGAAAAATGGTCTTGCAATAGTTACACTGTTAGGAGTAACCTTTATAATTAATTTTTGGATATAACAAACTTATTAATTTGTTAGATGTAACTTCGTTATATTGAAGTTTGAGGATAGTAATTGCAGCCCAACGCCACCGATGTTGAATTCCAAAAACTGTTTGCTTCCTTCCCGTCTTTTCTACGTGAAAGTCAGGGACCCAAGGCAAACCATTATGAAAAGAACGTCATTGCTTCATTTAAATTTTTTTCATTTATTGTGAAGCGAGGTGTCCTTTGGAGCTGACTAATGATAGGGGGAGAGAGCACTGTGATGATACTTTGCCACCTCACACTTCCTAATATGTAACCGTGCGCACGCCTATGGTTTATTCTATAAAGTGTCCTCGTTACAGTGCATGGGTATATTGATGATTTGTTGTTATAATGAGGCCATATATGACACAGGAGCTCTGTCATTAATTGCAGACCTGTTTATTAAGTTATTGGGTGGAATTGCGGGCTGTTCGTGTGATCGCAGTTCGAATGTCGTGGGCTCAACCCGAAATGATCATTCAAATAGGTAGTGTCTGAACTTCTTCGTGCATTTTAAAATTTTTCATGTCTCTGATAAAAACATTCAGAATACCAAAGAATTTACTTGCCAATAATGTTTTATGCAAGCATTTATTTTTAAGCAAGTCAAGACATTACATAATAATTTGTGGTTTTTTTTTTTTCATTGCTTCTTTGTGAAGGACAAGCCATGTAAGTATATGTATATACATGCTTATGTTTTCCAACATGCAATAGCCCGGTGATGGTGCCTAGGTAAAACCAGAATACTACTGCTTCCTGTTCTTGTTTACATGTCCACTGAAAAGTCACGCAGTCAAACCCGCATATAATGAATTATTGCGTATGTGAAATGGTTGTAAAATCTGCTTTAAGTATTGTCATTATACGAAACATTTCATAGATCTAATTACAAACATATACAGTCAAATCTCGATATAATGAATTAAGTGGGACCGCCGCAACTCGTACGTTATTTTGAAATATAGTTGCAATGAAAAACTTCGATTGTAAGCAAGAGGTCAAACCTAGGAGCGAACATGACGTACCTTGGCAGTTGCCGTGTGCGCCGACAAGCAAACACACACAAAAAAAAATTACACACACTTCAAACGTTCTTTATTTGAAGAAATCTGTGATTTTCTTCTGACGCGTGGAGCACAAACGGCTGATTAAGTACGCCTCAACACCTTCCACCTTACGTAGCACCACATCGGGCACATCACTGCACTGACCAATGTAGGTGCGGACTTTGTTCATGTGCACTAAAACATTCGAGTGCGATATGGTCTCATCCTCTTCAGTGTTCGGTGGTACAGAGTCCTCTTCCTTCGGGTCCTCGTCGTCGTCGTCGTCACTGGAGACGTCGCGAACGTTGTTGACAATCTCCTCGGTTGTCATGTCCGCCGACGTTAGTGCTGCGCTGTCGCTCTCCACGTAGTCGTCGAAGGAAGAGACGTCGGGCAACAGTTCCTCAACCTCAGTCCACAGGTCTCCTGGGTTGCTGTGGTCCTCTTCCAGGTTGTCTTCAACTTGGGCAGGCGCCTTGATTAGGCCTGCTTTTCGCCAACAGTTACGGATTGTTGACGTCTTCACGTTCCACCAAGCTCCCGTCAGCATTTCCGCTGCTTGACGAACGTTGACTGATGTCGGCTGCTTTAAGCGGAGATTTATAATAAAACGCTGCACAAGGCGCTTGCGAAATTCCGCCTTAACACTCTTTATGATGCCTTGATCTAGTGGTTGCAGCAACGACGTGTTGTTCGGTGGCAGAAACTCCAGGCGAACGTGCGTCAAGCGAACATTCACAATGTGGGCTGAACAGTTGTCGACGATCAAAAGAATTTTTCTATTTTCTTTCCTCATTTGTTCGTCGAGTTTGATGAGCCACTGCGAAAACAATTCTCCTGTCATCCAGGCACGCTTGTTCGCACAATAGTCGAACGGTAGGGATACGACGTCCTTCATGCAGCGAGGCTTTGCGTATTTTCCAATGACAAGCGGCTTGATTTTCTTCGTGCCCGACGCATTGCAGCAGGGCAAGACCGTCATGCGGAGATGCGACTTCTTGCCTCCTTTACACTGCTGACCTTTGAAGTGCATCGTCCGATCTGGCAAGAGCTGGTAGAAGCACGCGGTCTCGTCCGCGTTGAAAATGTCGTCTTTGGAGTACGACTCTGCCACCTCTCGGAAACGATCGTTCCGCCAGGAATCTGCACCCTCTTTGTCCGCAGCCTTTTCTTCACCTGAGACTACCTGCCAGGTTATGCCGTTTCTCTGGCGAAAACGAAAAAGCCAACCCGCACTTGCATCAAACCTAATTACTTCAAGTGCATCGGTGAACTCGCGGGCTTTTTTTTGAAACATTGGGCCAGACACTAGGATGTTTTGCAGCCGGGCATCTTTAAACCAGGTCAGCACAGCTTGGTCGACATCGTGAAAATTTCTCAGGCGCAACCGTTTCCTCGTAGGTGCAAGTTGTGACTCTCGGTGAAGCTTCAGAATCTTTTCTCTGTCTTTCCAAATGGCCGCGACAGTTGACGGGGCAATGCCACGCTCCCTGCAGAGGTCGATTTGCTTTTTGCCCGAGTCAAGTTCTCTCAACAAATCCACCTTTTCTCGCAGGGAAAACTGCTTTCGCCTCTTCTTAGCGCTGTCACCTGGTGCATTCATCGTCGGGTCTCCAAACACTTTGCAGAAAGCTAAGAAAAAAAGAACGACAACAAAACGCAGCAGACTTCACACGTGCGTGGCACGAAGGACGCACGACGAAGGACGAGGCAACGAGGCTAGGCCTGCTAAGCTGCGACACATCAAACCATACCTGTGTGGTGGCGCTAGCAGTCGGCTCTCAACACGGTGATGATGATAGCTTCCGTGCATGGAAAAAAAACAGCGGCTACTGCGCTACGTGAGAGTTGCGGTGCTGCTACTTTTAACTAAATTCGTAATACTGATGTTCCTTGCGTATAGGCGAGCAAATAAATTATGCACGTTATTCTGAAATATACATTGTACTGAAATTCGTTGTTCTGAAATATTTTTACATTGAAAATATATAGGCAATCTGGCGGGGATTTTCAAAATATTCGTAAATCTGAAAAAATCGTTAATTCGGTGTTCGTAGTAACAAGATTTGACTGTAAATGAACTTTTTTTTGTGATCCCCTTCAGGTTCAATGTGTCTAAATTCAACTGTACCCTTATGATGATGCCTGCCAACTATTGTTCCTTCTTTATTTCCTTTAAGGCTACTATGTACTACAACAATCGCCTCTACTACCTCTCTTACAGCTGATATTCTTTAGATTCCTTTTCACAGCCTCACATCTCAGTCTGTGATTGTAGGCTGCCTTGTGATTCTTAAGCAAGAAAGTTCAGCACTGTTGAAGCATAGTGCAAAGTGTTTCATGTTTGCATTCAATTCTCATGCACTGTCTTGAATAAGATAACGTTGGAGGTAAGGGTGAGATGTGGAGGCAACACGCCCATCTGATCACCTTTGAGGAATTTTATTGAGGTCACCAGAGCCAGGAGAGCCACCAGAGGCATGGAGTCGGTGTCCTCCGCCAACTAGACAAGAAAAAGTGACGAGGCTACATGCATGCAGCGGTTGCCTTTAAGTTGTATGCGCTCTGTTTCGTACCAGGATGTTGTTTCCGGCAGCTGATTCTGGTTCTAACATGACCTCCCCGATGGATTGATGGCACTCCCGCTTATCAACGCGGCCTGGTTCCATTTATGTGGCTCGCTGGTCCCAGCACATCGTGCATGGGGGTATTCACACTTCATGCATGTTTTTTTTTTTTCGCTTTATAATATTTTTGCTCGTAAAGTGTGCCATCCATCATGGCAGATAAAAATGTGCACATCAACAGTAATGATCAACAGTGCCAGCTTTCACTCAATTTGGGTACCTACAAAATGTCAAAATTTTTCAGGCGTGTGTGGTCTACCTGAAGAGCTTGGCCCCTGCCGCAATTACACGGTCAAGTGGGTCTTCAACGTTGCTGACGGCCGCTGCAGCCGTTTCTGGTACGGCGGATGCGAGGGCAATGAAAACCGGTTCAACTCGGAGGAAGAGTGCGAGGCAATCTGCGTCAAACCTGAAGGACCTGGTGAGTGAATTGAGTTGAGGTGAACTCAAGTGCAGTTACTGTACGTAAAGTGTTCCCAGATTGAAACGCATAAACTTAGGGCTGCGTAGTGCGTATATGTTCACTTCCACTATCATCAGCTTGTGTTGTATCAGTATTATAGTCACTCTTAGTGAGATTAGAGTTAATGCCTACCTTAATTGCTAGACACATATTGACAAAACATGGTAATCTCGAGATTCTGAACATGCCCAATGTTACACCTGTGTTTTTGATGTCGCATGAGCACTGCACGCTTGACGACAAAAGTATGTGACATGACATTTGTGGAAAGGCCGACTTCTCACCTAGCTTGTGAACATAGCTTCTACTTAAATGTTTTGGCTTTTACCAGTACTTTTTGTGGTCTGTATACCTATTGATTGAAAGGGTTCTGCTCCCCAGATAATGCATTCATTTTCTGTACATTTTCTTACTACGGGACTTGGTGGTGTTTAAAGCCACAAAATAAGCGCATTTGACATTCTGATTTGCTCCTAAAATCGGTGCACACACTGATGACAGCACCTCACAGCAGTGACTTCTGCATCAGATGTGACCCATTAAGCTATCAGTGTTTATTGGCTGGGAAATATTGCACATACTTGCAATGCATATACGCCATCCTGTTTTTTGATATATAAAGGAGACGAAGGTATTATTACGCGGGTTCAGCAGTGTTTTTCTCATCCTTCCCCTGGTCTCCACACCTTTGGAAGCTCCAACAACCAGTGTTTCATTCAAAGATTGAATAAGTGGCATCTTTCTGCAATCAAGCGTGCGCAAATGAACTTACATATTTTTGGTCACTACGATAATTCATTTATTTGCATGCCTCTCAGATGCCTGCCTGCTGCCCAAGGTGGTTGGTCCGTGTGACGGCCAGTACGAGCACTGGTATTTTAACTCGGCCACTCGCACCTGCGAGTCATTCATGTACGGCGGCTGCCACGGAAACAACAACCGTTTCACCAGCCAACACCTGTGCGAGCAGACGTGCCTGCACCAAGAAACGCTTGGCAAGTGTTTTTCAATGCAGATAACCAGCTTTACTATTTATTTATTTATTTTATTGATTTATTGTACCCTCAGGGCATACAGCATTATAGAGGGGAGTGGGTTTAGAAGACAAAAAATACAATTGAAACGTGAAAAACAAATCACATTCAGTACATGTGTACAACACCCGAGAACAATGTGTAAATGACAACGCTTACACAATAATATTTGTAACTGTAGCTTGCTTTTCTTCTATCTATCATAATGTTGCGATGCATAAAAGGATAACAAAGTACAGTATATAATCACCTGTGTACGTTCCCACTTGATCCAATTTCTCAGTACCAACATTTGCTATATTGTTATCAAGTGAAACTGTGTGATGTTTTAGGGAAATTGATTGGGTTTTTTTTCTGATTTTTGTGTTTCTTCCCGAGTTTTTTGTTCCCAAGAACATATCAACTAGTTTCTACTGTAGTCATGGCTTAGGTGTAAGTGCTCAGGGAAATGCTCAGGTAATTCGGCGATTGATAATGTTGTCAGGAAATGCGTTTTGCTCATAGATATTTCTTGAGAAATTTGACAGACTCAAATTGTTAGTTTTTTATGAAAAGTTTCAAATTTTTTAAGCTTGTCCATCGTTCTTGTCTTGTCTTCAGACCCGTGCGAACAGTCCGCAGCACCAGGACCGTGTCGGGGTAACTACCCACGTTTCTACTATGACCGGCAAGAGAACCGGTGCAAGCAGTTCACGTACGGTGGTTGCCAGGGCAACGCAAACAACTTCGCCACGGAGGACGAGTGCTCGGAAAGATGTGTCAGGCTTAGTGCACAGGGTGAGTCTGCGTGCGGTGAGGATTCATTGTGAACAACTTAAGACAAACATGAAAATTTTCCTAATTGTTGTGGTGAATATCTACACATCGCTCCATAAAGAAGCCATTTGGAGTATACATAAGTTTTTTTTTGTTTAATTGGTTTGCCTGATGATGAATTAGTTGGTATGCCTAACGATGAAGGGCATGCCTGATGACACCTTCGTTTTAGCAGTAAATTAACAAACACATGAGAGACAACTGGATAAATGCTTGTCCTTTTGGCTCTCATATGTCTGTCCTTGTAAAGATAAAATGGAAATGTCACTAAGTATACACCAACTAACCCAGCAAGAAGTTTTTGGATGCGAAGCAGCTTAGGGTTGAGCTCAATCCCATGTGCTGCGTGAGCACCTTTACTATGCATGCATGCGCGTCCCCTCCTTTTCTCTCCTCTCCTACGCTCCCCCATCTCTTGCCTCGCAAGCCGACACAGGGAGTGTTGGCTAATCTGCGGTTGCTTTCCGCTCTTTCTCCGCCAAGCATTCCCCCCCGCAATGCTTACACCCCAATGGCGCATCTCCCCCTCTATCTCCTCTCCTGCACTCCCCTCTCTCTCGTCTTGCAACGCGATGTAGGCAGCGTCTCCTAGCGAACTTCTTGATTAACGAAAATCAACTGCTTGCTCTGCACAATCGTTCACTGGCCACCCCGTATATACATGGTGGTGGTGGTGGTGGTGGTGGTGTTGTAGCAGGCGGGGTTAGCCTGACCTGCATGGCCGGCAATTGTTCCGCCTGAGCATCTCCTGAATTTGGAAAATGTCACCACGTGTCAAACAGCCCAGTGTCTCGCAGGAAGACTAACAAAATTCGTTGCACGTTCCTCCTAGTTGCCGCGGGTCCTTCAGGAAAGATGATGTCATCAACTGTCCGGTGTCTATGACAGCCTTTTCGCAAGGTGCGGATCATCGCTGCTCTTTGCACATCAAACTGTGGGCAAAGCCAAATGAAATGTTCAATATCCCCAATGTCACCACAGAAGGCACAGAACGGGGAAGCGTATCTCCCAGTCTTGAATGACCAGGCCGGGGTGTATGCGGAGCCGGTTCTAATGCGGTACAACAGCGTCGCTTCTTCACGAGAAAGTCCATGAATTACACTTGCTTGGTGTGGAAACTTGTAGATCGCCTTGAAATGATTGCGTATCACATCTTTGTTCTTCTGGTAAGTCTTGGGAATTCTTACTTTTGGAAACGATGTACGTGCTTCGCAAGCAAGGGCATCAGCCTTTTCATTGCCCTCAATGCCAACGTGGGATGGGATCCACTGGAACTTTATATTAAAACTCTTGCCATTTAGGGGTTTGATTAGTGCCAGAGATTGCCTGGTGAACTTTTCTTGAGGTAGGCCACGATGCAGTCTTTGTAGCGCCGATTTGGAGTCCGTCAGTACTACAACATCTCGTGCAGAAAAGGATCGCAGTTTTCGCAAAGCCGCCGTAATTGCAGCGCTTTCTACCGTTGTGGACGAAACCACGCGATCCAGGCGGCCCGACCATGACACGCCCAGGCAGGGTATGCAGAAAGCTGCTGCGCAGCTATCCGTCTGTGTGCACACTGATCCATCGGTGTACACTTGTAGGTGGCCGCGGTACATTGTGCTCAAGTGGTCCAGCGCAAGAAATTTTGCTTCCGCGGCTGGAATGGTGCGCTTCGCTGGTAGCTTGGGTACGCTGAAGTTGCACGCAACATCCACAAAAGACCATGGCGGGTCCATAGGGCGCCGTTTAGGCAGTTTCAAGCCTAAATAATGAAATGTGTTTAGTGCCGCGTTGAAATGTGAGCCAGTTCTTGCTCTTAGCCGCCGGAGAAGCGCCGTGCCTGCGAATGACTCGCCCAGTCTTGACAGCTGCGTCAATAAGGCCTGAGATGCCAAAAGGCGGAGCGGCAAAGACTCGGCTTCATTGGTGACCTTCGTGTTTGAAGCCGCCTGAGGGACTCCCATCGCCAAGCGAAGGCCCTTTCTGTGCACTGCCTCTAGGCGTTCGAACTGGCTTGGTGATGGTGATATCAGGGGCAGCTGATAAATGATGCGGCTTGTTATAAGCGCATCATTTAATTTAAGCATGAACATAGGATTGTTGCCCCAACGGACCCCTGCCATGCGACGAAGAGCGTTGATCCTTTGCACTGATGCAGTGACTATACCATCAACCGCACGTCGCCATAATAGCTTGTTGTCGATGGTAATGCCCAGGAAACGGACACTTCTTGCACAACGAATCGAGTGGCCTCGAATATTCAGCGACAGACGTGTTGACTTCCGTCGCACTCCCGGGAAGAGCATGAAGGCCGATTTTTCCGCTGATAAAGATAGGCCGAGTGTCAGCAAGTGACGCTCAATGATTGAAATAGCGCTCTGTGCTATCCGGGCCAAACGTTTGTGCTGGTACCCTGAGATCCAAATGCAGATGTCATCGGCGTAGATGGATATTTTAACTGCTTTCAGAGCTAAGTGCAGAGTGTCGGGAAGGCTGGCCATGGCAGCGTTAAAAAGCAAGGGAGATAGAACACTTCCTTGTGGGACGCCGAGGGAAACGCGTCTCTCTTCGCTCATTACATTTCCAAGCTTAACATGGACACAACGGTCTCTGAGAAACTCATGTATGAACCGAAGAGCATTTCCCGACACACCCATGGCTTGGAGTCCGTTCACTATGCCTGCCTGAAGCACACAATCATATGCCTTGGCAACGTCCATGAAGACGGCGAGTGTCGAGAGTCCGCTGACACGGTGGTGCTCGATGTGGCTTAATAGGTCCAAAACACTGTCCTGGGCACTCAGTCGTGGGCGAAATCCGGTCATACACGATGGCCATCGTCTTCCTTGTTCAAGGTACCAAGTTAATCTTGTACATATTAATCTTTCCATCAGCTTAGATACGCATGATGTAAGAGATACCGGTCGATATGACGCGAGGCTCGCAGGATCCTTTCCGGACTTTAATACTGGCACCACCCAAGCTGTCTTCCAAACAAATGGGATCTCTCCCGTGCTCCAGACATGATTAAATATGTCCAAAAGGGCCCTTTTTCGCTCATATGGCAGATTTGTCAGCATTTGATTGCTGATCAAATCGGGACCCACGGCACAGCGTCTTCTTAATTTGCTAAGTGCCATATCCAGCTCTCGGAAGGTGAATGGCGTATCCATCGTGTGAAAAGACTGGGGTGACAGAGGAATCGCCGCTCCTGCTGATCTATCAGATATGTACACGTCTGCGAAATCTTCTGCAAGGGTTTGCACATCTATCCCTTGTTTCAAAGCGAGTGCTTCGAATGGCCTGTGTGTTCGGATCTTCCCAGAAAGACTATTTATTACTGCCCATATCTTTGTCAAGGGCGTAAACGTTGATAAACTCTCACAGAAAGCGGCCCATTGATTTCGTCTTAATTTTTTTGTATGGCGACGAATCGCAGCGTTTATCCTGTTATATTCGGTTTTCGCAGACGGATTTCCTTTTGTTCTCATTAATTTCCGCTCCGCCCGTCTACGTGCTGCGCAGAGGTTCTTCAATTTCAAGTCAGGAGCAGGAAAATGGTCGGGCAGTTTCAGCAATGAAGTTGCTGATCGCTTGCCTTGCAACATATCTGCGAACAGCTCACCAGTGGATTTGTTTAACACTTCTCTGTAGGTGTCCCAGCGTGTTACATTGCAGAATTGTCGACCAGCAGTTCGAAATCCCAGGATATTGGTGAAGATGGGGAAATGGTCGCTGCCCATCTTGTCTGGAGCCGTGGTCGATGATACCAGAAGGTCCGTGGAGTGAAGTACAAGGTCTATTGCACTCCATGAATCTGGTGGCCTGAAAAATGTAGGTTTACCATCGTTCGCCACACATAAGTCGGCAGCATCCGCAGCTGCTAGAAGTTCCTTGCCTCGAAAATCGACACTCTTATCTCCTCAGAGTGGATGGTGCGCGTTAAAATTACCACAGATTATTCGAGGTGCGGGACATCGAGTGCAAAGGTCCTTTAGGAAAGTCTCCATAGAGACCTTTTTTCGTGGGCTTATGTACACCGATACCACACTCAGTTTTCGGTTTCCCAGGCACACTTGCACAGCAGTGACTTCCAGTGAGTTGGAACAGAGGTCTTGCTCTGGTAAGGCGACGTGAGGGATTTCCCGCCTTATGTATATTATTGCGCTTCCATTTGCAAACGACGTTATGCTCGGGTTGCCGTGTCGGGTGTACCCTGGGAGCGTCCTTGCATTCGGTAGACCGGCTTTGGAGAGGGCTAGAATCGGTATTGGAATGTCGCGCAGGAAAAGGTTGAGTTCGCACAGGCGTTTTAGAAGACCGGCGAAGTTCCATTGCATTATTAAGGGCACTTTTGAAGGACGAAATAGACCAGGTGGGCGAGACATTGCCATTATTCTACTGTGTGTTTGTGGAAGCAGAGCAAAGTAACACTGACTCTAGAGCCAGGACTGCTTCCAACATATCCTTCGTTGAACTCGCAGGCATCTTAGCGACGTGTGAACGTAGTGCGGTGAACAGAGCGCGAATAACGTGCTCGAGGTTTTCTTGCTGTTGGCTTCCAGATGGTACTTGAGGTGGGCTCAGTGCATCAGCGTAGGTGCGCTTGGCGGACTCTTTCGTAATACATTTCTCACCAGCGTTGAGCACTTGCGTTGACTCAGTACCAGCTCTTGTCGGCTTTAGGCGTGGAAAATTTCCTGCGTACTCGTTATCCGAACCGCCATGCTGTGGGGCGCCGGACGTCTTCTTTGTGAGCGATGGTTCGTTCACAGTCTTCGGGCCGAGGACAAAGGTCTTATTTCTTCGCTGCGCAGCTGTTCGTGCTGGACATCGGCCGTAGCTAGCTGGGTGGTCGCCGCCACAGTTTGCACACACAAGTTTTTCTTTACCGTATTTACTCGATTCTACCGCGCCCTCGATTGTAACGCGCACACGATTTCCACCGCAAAAAAAAAAAAAAACGTAAGACATCGATTGCAACGCGCACCCATTTTTCTCGCTGGCCCGCACGATCACACCACTCGAAAAAACGACTCCTTTCGGGAGCGTCTTCCATTTAAATATGAGGTACGGGCGAAGCTTGTGCCCATCTGACGTGTAACAGAGCATTGCCGTCACTGTAGCTTTACCGTGGACCGATGTCAGCACGCGAACTTGCTTCGCCCCCTTCTTCTCGACGGTTGTGGTGCCAGGCATGTCGAAGTAAAGAGGCGTCTGATCGGCATTCCCGATTTGCCCAAGCAGGTAGCCGTTGTTGCGCCGCAAGTTTAGGACGAACCTCTGAAAACTGTGAAGCTCTTCATCGTACTCCTCCGCAAAACTTTTCGCATATGCATGTTCCTCTTCGGAGAGAAAAGCCTTTCCTCTTCATAAAGTTAGTTAGCCAGCACCTGCTCGCTTTAAACTGGCTCCGCATCAGACCTTTTTCTAAGACTAATTGCATAGCCCGCACTCGGAGCAGTTCTGTCGTCACGGGCCGCTGTGCCGCTCGCTGCTCAAGCACATGCTCGCCGAGCAGCTCTTTAATTTGCGGAAACCGACCCTGCTGTGGTCCACTGAAGCCTTTGCGTGAAGCTTTGCTGTCGACAATCTTCTGCTTTTGTTTCCGCCGGTCCCGCACGCACGTTTCGGGAACTCCGAACGACCGCGATGCGGCCCGATTTCCCTCCGTTTCTGCACACGCGATGACTTTTCTTTTAAAAGCGGCATCGTGGTGCACTCGAGTTTTTGGAGTCGGCCCTTCCACGCCGTCGATGCTAATGCACTACTAGATGACGAACTCCTCAGCACACGTACGAAGTGCCGCACATGGGAAACACATAGGCAGAAATGGCCGACGCGCCATGCCGACGCACGTAGGAAGCGGCCATTTTGGACTTGCTGATGGCAATAGATTGACCGTAATTTTTTTGTTCGTACTCGATTCTAACGCGCATGCGATTTATGAACTCGATTAACAGGAAAAAAGGTGCGCGTTAGATTAGAGTAATTATGGTACTTGTACACGTCTTAAAGTCATGAGGCCCCCCACAGCGCTTACACCTTTGTTCCCCACGACAGTGCTTAGCAACATGTCCAAAACGCTGACATTTAAAACAGCGTGGTGGCGTCTCCACGTAGTCTACCAACTCGTGTCTGGTGAAGCCAAGGTTGATCTTCTCTGGGCGTTCCGAATTTGGAGCGAATGTGAGAACTACAGAGTCAGTGCGCCTTGATTCCCATTCGGTGGATGAGGTTTGGACTCGTCGTATGATTCTTCTTGCGTGGTATACTCCCTGAGGTCTCAGGTAGGTTAACAGCTCTTCGTCCGAGTACCATCTTGGGACCCCTTTTATAATGCATGTATTTTTCATGTAACTGTGTGGTACACGGGCAGATATGGCAAGGCCGCAGATAGTATTGGTCTCTAGAAGCATATTAGCTTGGTGTTCTGTCTCTATATCCAAGAGCAGGGCTCCCTGTGCTGTGAAACGGCTCTTAACTGGGGCTCCACCGAGAATCGTTTCAATTTCCGAGTATAGGTCAATAGGATTCACTTGCCTCAAGTTAGCTCCTTCGGATGTTGGAGCAATTAACACAGGAATGCCCACCGTCCCGTCTTTGCGATGTCGCACAAGGCGGAAACCACCCTCGTCCATGTCTTGATCTGTGAGGTTCGCCCCGTTGTGGTCCCCGACGACAGTTGATTCGTCCTCTGATGCAACGCTGTGTTGTCGCTTGCCGTCAGGTATGCTTGCGCCAGCCAGCTGGTGCTTCTGACCTGGTGTCACACCTTGGGAGGTCATGGCGGCGCTCTCCCCGATGCTTGTTTCGTTTCTTCTAGCACATTTCGACGCGGCGGGCTGCGCAGTACCCGTCGGTCGCCGATACGGCAGGTACTTTTTCGAGTCCTCCGACGTCTTGAGCAGTGCTGAGCCGTAATATAAACAAAAATAAACGATAAATGCAGACCGAGCTACTTAGCCAAGCAGCGACAGCTTCGTCGTCTTCTTCCTCCCTCCCCGTATATACACTCAAACCTCATTATAACAAAGTTGCATCTTACATGAAATCTGAAAATTTGTTATAAAGCTTTATTTCCAACACTATATCTATTGCAAATATATTTTTAGTTTACTTTGTTTTAACCAATATTTTGTTACATCTGGCTTCGTTATATTAAGGTTTGAGTTATAGACACTGGATCTTGACTGCCAAGGTAGTATCAGCAGGAGATTTTTCCTGTGTGTTGTTGAACATTATATATTTGCAATATGTGTGTTAACTAAAAGCGGACTGGGGGTCTCTGTGTCGAATGGCAGTCTTCTGTCTCTCATTAACCAATAGCAGCGATTGGCATGCTCCAGTAGGAAACACTGGTCCATCACTGCATGCTTTGTGCCTCCCGTGGTTTCTCTCCTGCACAATGCCGCGATAAGTGCCAGCGTCAACATTGCCGCCAGTGTAAGCATTAGCGCCCATTGCTTCGCATCTACACATGGTTCGCTTTAGCGGCAGATGACCATTTTTTAAAGTTATCATTAAACTTACAAAAGGTGTTCGTTAAAACACTTTGTAAGAAGGGGGAAGGGGGGAATTCGCAAGGGTATCTAGCACACACAGCCGTCCTTTCACTGCCAGTAAATGATTGGCAAGATTAGTTGTAGCGTGTATCGTGAAAAGCTGGATTTCGTAGATACAAGCACGTTTCACTCGAGTGCTGTTAATTCACTTGTGTAGCTTAATACTAGTAGACAAAAAATATCTGAAATTTCGGGGGTTGGAGCAGCTCTCCCTCGCCTACCCTCCCTCTTCCGTATGGCCATGAGCTCAACACTAGTTCTGCATCCTTTGTCCTGTACAAAGCTGTGAACATTGGCACTGTCTTCCTTTTGTACACTCACTTCTAATTGAAAATTTTGCTCCAGCGCATTCCCCCTTCAATGGTTTTTCGTCACAAATGACAGTTCAGAAAATTTTCTGTTAATGTGACAAAGTTGGCCGAAGTATGATGCTAAGGGTCTCGTTTGCAGAATGGCAGCTACTAGTTTGTTGAACAGGTGCTTGGACTCGTAGTTCTAGTAGACTTGACTTGGTCAGACCAATGTCACATTGCAGCTCTTTTTTTTTTTCCAAGAAAGTGTGCTCCATAGCTTCTTCCAACTACTATATGCAACAGAGTATGTTGTATGCGATGATCCTAATGATGCCAATGATAATTTTCTGACTGGATTCCTTTGCTGTATTTATTCACATATAACAAGTACTGATCATAATGTTGGCTTGTCTTGGCTGTTAAGGTAATCAATGATAATTAAAGGTAACAAAAATACATTTTGCCACTAAATCAGCCTTTCCTTTAGCATTACGTGTGTGTATATTTGACAAAATGTGTATAGTTTGTGCGAAGTTTACTGTACTTATTTGCATAATACAAGCACTGCATAATGTCGGCTAAAACATGCTTGGTGTCAGCTAACCATGAAACTGTTGGTTCTCCGCTGCTACAAAGGTGCTATTGTCTTCTGTCATTCCCAATAGGATAGCTTGGTTGCCCATCTTTTCTCTTCACTGGCACGAGCACCCAGTAACACTTCAAGCACTTTTTCAAGCACGTCTGGTAGAGAGCTTCCAGTTTTCTGAGTATTCCAAAAAGTTTTCAAAAATAGAAAACTGATACGAAATCGATGGCTGTGATTCAAGTTAAAAATTATGTTAGATACCTATCATATCAAAGCATAGGTTTGTGTAAGATGAGGGCCAATTGACTTCCAAAAAAAAAACAGTCAAAATTAGCTGAATTAGTTTACTGAAAGAGCACATAGTATTCTTGTGAGCAGCTGGGATCCTAGCACCACCTGGAGGAGCAGATCTCAACCATGCGCTTCCTTTTGTGTGGCCTCTGTGATTTGCTCCAGCAACGTAATGAAATACTAAAGTAACCCAAGGAGTGCATTCAGCCCTCATTATAACAGTTGCATTTTGCACAAAAATAAGTTTGTTATATCTAAAAAGTTCATTATAGAAAGTATTTTTAACACTGTATCTATCCAAAGACTACTTTTCATTCACTTCATTATAACTAATATTTCATTATATCCGTGTTTGTTATATTGAGGTTTGAAAGTATTGCAAGGTTATTCTTCATTAACTTCGGTATGACCGATATTTTGTTATATCTAGATTCGTTATATCAAGGTTTGAGTATAGAATGATGCACAAACGTTGACATGTGAATGCTGCTACAGACCCCTCAGTCAAGGTGTGGGTATCAGCTCTAGACTGCTCTGTTTGATTTGCGCAGAGATATGCATCTTGGCCAAGGAGGAAGGCCAGTGCCTGTCGGCAGACCGCAAGTGGTACTACGACTACGTGGAAGGGCGCTGCAAGGAGTTTGTCTACACGGGTTGCCAGGGCAACCGCAACCGCTTCAACACGCTTGACCAGTGTGAGCGTATGTGCAACTCTACCAGAGTCGCCGGTGAGTTATGTACAGGGCTTCACTCTTTCCAAGAGAAACTTCAAGAGAAATCATGTACACCAAGTGGGAAGCAATAATTTAGGTCGGTGTATGTAATTAAAGAGTCTGGGGATTTCATGGTCGCTGTAAGCACAGGACTGGGTTGGTTGACAAAACTAGGAAGAGACATTTTCCCTGCAGTGGGTGCAGTCAGGGTAATAATGATGATTTATATAAAAATTAAAATGTTTCTCACTGTCATGTAGGTGAACTGACACAAAAATACCTTCATTATGTTCAGTAAGCATGATTTGTTGCATGATGATTTCAGTGAGAAGCGTTTTAAAATATTGTTGTTGGCGTGACTACACCGAGTGCTGGGCAAAAGCCTCTCCTATGATCTGCCAATCAATCTGGTCCTGTGCTTGCTACTGCCTCGTTGTATATCCGAAGACTTCTTAATCTCATAAGCCCTGCTGACTTTCTGTTTTTCTTCCTTGCGTGTTTGCCTTTTCTGGGAATCCAGTCAATTACTCTTAATGACCAGTGGTTGCCCTGCCTTTGTGCCTGGCCCATGTCCTTTTTTTCTTGATTTTAACTATGATAGCCCTAATGCCGGTTTGTTCCCTGGCCCCTTCTGCTCTCTTCCTGTCCCTTAAGGTTAAACTGATCTTTTTCCTTTCCCTCTCTCACTGTGTCGTTCTCAATTTATTAAGTTAAACCCTCTTTGTATACCTCGAGGTTTCTGCTTCGTAGATAAGTACTGGTAATATACAGCTGTTATATATCTTTCTCTTGATGAATAGGGGTAAGCTAAACTACTATTTATGATTTAAGAATGCTTGCCGAATGTGATCCACCCCATCCTTATTGTTCTAGTTATTTCACTTTCAGGGTTCAGATCCACGGTTACCACCTCTCCTGTGTCGACGCATTCTTTTAGAACATGTAGTGTCTCTCTGCCTATCGCAAAGCGCAGTTCTCTTCTGAGACAGTTGCACATTACCCTAGTTTTATGCACATTAAGTTTCGGACCTACTTTTCTGCTTTCCTTGTCCATTTCAGTAATCACAAATCGTAATTCATGTCCTGAATTACTTATTGATGTAATTTCATCAGGAAATTACACCTTACTAAGGTACTCTCCATTAACTCTTATTTCCGGCTCTTCTCCATCCAGGGCCCTGAAAGCCTCTTGTGAGCACGCGGTGATTAGCATAGAGAAGATTGTGCCTCCCTGCCTCACACACTCCTTTATTGAAATTCTGTCACTTCCTTCATAGATTCCTATATTGGCTGTGGATCCACTGTACGTTTCTTCTAGTATATTTTTAGTATGTGCTAGTTTATATATCTAAAGATATGTTGCCCCTCTAAAACCATTGTAGAGCTTACATCTAGTTCAAATGACATTTTTCGCTAGTTTTTTTTAATTATTGAGGGTTATGTGGGGATGTGTCGAGATGTGAAACATCTGAATTAATTTTTACTAAGGGCTTGCCACAAACGAGGCGTTCGCTACAACCCTCAAACAACTTCATAAGCCTCGCAGATTAATCAAGGTTTGGAAACTACAGAATAAATACTTTTAGTCTAGAGTGGCCACTGTATTGCCAGTATTTGTGGTTTTCATAATTTTTTCTTTGGTGACTTTTGTTAAACCTTTGTTGGTCAAGTTTGTATGTTGCGTTGTGAAACTCACCTGCCTGCTTCTCTGATGCCGTAAGGCCTTGGGAATAAAAAGTAATTGTAAAGCAAAATGAATTGTGCATGCAGAAGATAATGAAGAATCAAGTTACCCATTGTTTTTTGGTCTCTCCTGCAGTGTCACGCGAAATCTGTGCCCTGCCGAAGGAAGAAGGTCCATGTCGAGCGGCCATCTTGCACTGGCACTACAACATGGCGGCCGGACGGTGCGAGCAGTTCTACTATGGTGGCTGTCAGGGCAACGCCAACCGGTTCGAGTCGAGGCTTGACTGCGAGCGTGCCTGCCTCGCTACCGGTAAAAAGCACTCTGATGATGTTCATAATGATGATAAGCATGTTGTGCACATTCTATGCTTAGCCTTGGCAACATACTGCATGCACGGATGCATGTATACACTAAAACCTCGTTATAACATAACGGGATAAAACAAAATAATGGATATACTGAAGTAAATAAAATTTTTATCGAAAGCTCTATTGAGAACCATGAACTTTATGCCTCGTTGTAACGAAGTAAAATTGATCGGTAAATGGATCGGCAAACTAAATTAGTCTATCAAATAGTCTATAAAAAAAACTGACTATAGTGTGCTAAGTATTTCGTTTTCTGCGGAGTTTGACGCTGGTTTGGCACAGCTCTTTGAAAACTCCCGTGCCGACCTTACAGCCACGCCCTGCGGGGTTGTGAGAGCCGTCCTTCTCACACAGCCAGCGGAGAGAATTGAGGAAGCGCTCAGTGGGTCACATGACCGAGAAGCGGTGCCACAGTGCAAAGCGATTTGCCTCTCACAACGGCAACGACTGCGTCTCCGCTGCTACCATGGCTGCTGCCCTCTGCACTGAGAGAGGAAAACTCTACGCGACAGATTTTTTTTTATTTCTTTCCTCTCTCTCCGTGCGTGGCGTTGAAAGGAGAAGGGTCTCTATGGGTAGAGACGAAAAAGGGAGAAGCGTGGCACAGGCGGAGACGGAAAAAGGAGAAGCGTGGCACAGGCACGTCGCAGATTGGCGTTTGAGAGAAAGCAAACACTACACCACAGTCTTTTCTTTCCTTTTCTTCTTTTCCTTCTTCGCGCGCAGCGTTGAGAGGTGCCGCCGTGGGATTGGGCTTAGTGCTGAGAGCATTTTCAGAGCGCGGTATGTAAGAATTAACTATCGCAAGTGGTTGCGCATTCGAATTACAGGGCATTTTCGCCCATTGGAATGCACATAGCTTCGACGGAACTTCAGCGTGAGTTCGAATTACCCGAAAGTTCGAATTATTGAGAATCGACCGAGTTTATTTTCTGTGGCATGCGTGGTCGTGTAGCGGTACATAGGGCCATGAAGCGGTTTCCTACTTTGCATGCTTATAGGTGTGCACCCATCTGAGCATACATTGCCACAAACTGTTACAATCAATATAACGAAATAATTGTGGCTCTCTTTCAACTTTGTTATAGTGAGGTGTGAGTGTACTTACATTTACGCATCTAAGCAGTATATTCTTAATTGTTCATTTCCCTTTCTTGAAAATGGCTTAGGCACTATTAGCCCTGGAATCCTTAGCTCTTGCTGCGTTTGATAAAGAAAAATTTCTGGTCCCTGTGCAGTAAAATAATGAAGCTCTATCATACCTATTTCATGTTTCAGTGCACGACATCAATGATTACTGTATTTTCTCACACATGGCTTACCGCTGATTATGACACACACGTCAGACCACAAACAAGGGCAAAGTAATATTTCATAAAACAAAAGCTCCGACACACTAACGTGAAGCTGCCTTTCTTGCATTACGATTAAGCCGTTCCATGAAGGAAATTGCACACCGGAAATTGTGGGTTATTTTCACTTTAATTTTAGCTCCGAATTCGCCGTATATATTTCAGGCGGGGTATATTGTGAAAGTGCTGCATACTGTTGTGTGTTCAACAGCGGTTTTAGCACTGCTACTGTACTGTCTCGTAATCATGATGGTGAAGAAGGTAACAGTTGGGTGTTAAAGACGAAATGCTTTATTGTGCAACCTCGTGCCCAAGAAATGAAGAGCCAAAGTGCAAGCAGTAGATGCTTTTAACACTGACAGTGGTACTCGCAGCTGTTGGCCGTCAGGTATACTTTATGGTTGGTGGGATGTGTCATATTTTACACATCGATGATGAAACCTTCCGGGGTTTTCGTTCATGCTTGCGTAACATCAGAAATAAACTTACGAATCCTGCTCGTAAACACAGCAGAACAATCTGAAACAGTCGTGGAAGCCTCCCAAACATTGCTGCATGATCTATTCCAAGTTGTTCAACTGATTTTGTGAGTGAAACCCCATCACATAAAAAAAAAACTCGCAGAGTTTCTAATGCATTTAGTTAAAACCATAGAGTTTCCTAAAATTAACTAGCGGAGACTCTGGCGCTGCGATCGTTCAGTGACCATGGGAATGATGGGTAGTACAAGGATTTGCCTAGTCATCGTACTTGCATGTGGCAAATCGTACTTGTGGCTTCGATTGTTGTAGGTTTCAATTTCATTTTGAGGGAAAGGACAAACGCTTTTGAACTTCGTGACCCTATTCTAAATGGTAAGCCTAGAAGAATAATGTGGCGAAGTGCAACCGTTGAACATCTGCTGATTTTTGTTTCGTGAGAAAACAGCCCCAAGCCACACGAACACACACGGAGCCAAAAGCAGGCCAGAAGTACGAAGATTAGACATGCTATATATGTACTACCCATCATTCCCATGCTCGTTGAAGTGCCGTGTGTTGCAGCTTCCATAGACACTAGCGCCAGAGCTCCCTCTAGTGTATATAAAGGAAACTTTATGGCTAGAACGACTTGAAGACAACAGCCATTTTCTCTTTCTTCTCTGTTACTGTATTGGTCCTCCCTTTCCGAAGATGTTTCTGCACCCAAGGTGGTTTTCCATTGCCTCTAAGATTGGAGACCCTGAACGCTTTTTGCACTCTACCTGGTTTTGCATGGCCTCCATGATCAGCACACCTTTGATCAAGGGATGATGTCATCATGCAATGACACATTATGTGATGTCATAATGAGGCCACAACTTCTCATTATCTGTGATGTCATAATGATGTCATGACATAGTGATAATTTGCATCACTTGTTTGGCAGAAATAAGGGCAGGTCACAATGTGCAGCACTGCAGTAGGTTGCCATTTTTTTTATTGCTATGCGCTTTCACAAAACTTCACAACAGAGTTTTCTGTGAGTACATGAACAGTGTCGAACTGCAGGTCGGAACATCTGCCTGCTGCCGCAAGAGGCCGGAAACTGCGTGGAGTTCCGTGAGCGGTGGTACTACAATGCTGAGGAAGGTCGCTGTCACCGTTTTTATTATGGGGGCTGTGATGGAAACGAGAATAACTTTGCCTCGCACCTGGAGTGTCAACAGATGTGCAGACAACCTGCCCCAACAGATGAGCCTGAAGAAGAGTTCAGGCAGGGTGAGAGAATTGCGCTGAAGCCTTTTGGCTCTAAAAAAAAAAAAAAAAAAAAAATGTTGTAAAATGGAAGTGTTATGGTCGTTTATAACATAGGAAAAAAAAATGTCATCTCCACCCATTGCCACTGCTGTCATTCCCGCAAAGAATTTGTATAAATTTTCTGTTCAACAGCATTTGCACATTTTCGCTTTTGAATGTTTCAGACCATGCAGACACATGTTTGTGTTGCCGGTCTTGAAGGAGCTTGAATGTCCTGGCAAATTTGGTCTGAGATTCTGACATCGCTGATCAGCTGAATACAGTTGCTAAGAGCCTATTATGTCATAAATAATTTTTCCTTTAGCAAGCTTGTGAAGCACCCTATGCGCCGGTAAGACGCCATGTGCACTTGTCAAACGGCACACTTTGTAATGGATGGGCAGCTTTCACAATTGACTTGTTCTGATGCCGGGCTTGATTTGACGATTCCTCCATGAGATATTACATGTGTGAAAGAAACTCCACCCACTGCATGACATACTTATAGGGTTTTTTTACGAAGCAGCCTCAAGCAGTGGCATGGCTCAAAGGTAAAACACCAGCTTGCCACTCAGGCCTGGGTCCAATTCTCACTTGGGCCGAAATTTTTTTACTAGTATTTCATTATTTGTGTCTATCTTGAAGTTTTTTCTCACTAACAGTGCTTATTTTTAGTTCAACACCAAGGATGCTAATGCTGACAGCAGAATTTCTCCAACACGAGCTCTTTAACGCTATCGTGTTAATAATTTGTCATATGTGGGTCAAGCTGTAACATTTGATATACACTGTTCGAGCTATCTGAGTTCAATTTATTCAACCAAACTTCCATTTGCTTCAAGCCTGAAGTTTATTATTACTTACATATCTTCGTGATAAAGAGTTTTGGTATGTTACAGAAGTACAGTACAAAAATACGGTAAGGTAAGACAGTACGACAATGTTACTTTTCGACCGCTCTTTGTACTTTTGCTCCTCCCCATTTCAGTGACTGCCTGTCACCCAACAGATGTCTCATTAACAATGCATAGGCTGACAGGCAACAACGTGGCATGACAACCCCAGTGTAATTTTTTAAAAAGCTTTTGTGCTGTTGTGTTGCCTTCGCCACCAAAAGGTTTTTCACTGGGAAAGTGGGAGCGGTAGATTATTTGTGTACCGTATTCTCATAACACGCTGAAGGTCTCTAATGAGGCGTATCCTGAAACCCGTGCAGAGTTCTGCTTTATGCCTCACGAAGCGGGACCCTGCACCAACATGGAGGTGCGCTGGTTCTACGACAAGCAAGATGGCGTGTGCCGTGAGTTTTACTACGGCGGCTGCCTTGGAAACCGAAACCGCTTCCGATCCCGCCGAGACTGCGAGGAACGGTGCTTCAGTTCTCAAGGTACGCGACATCGAGAGGCCCTTCTATAGTTTTGGTTGCTGTTAAGACTCAGAATAACTCTTTAGGCAAGTTGGTGTTTGTGCAAAAACTTGAATGAAAATGGCCAGAGAATCAAAAGCACTGCCTCTCTTTCTTTTCTCTTGCTGCGTTGACTGTTTTTGTTCACTTTAGAGTTTTCTCGCTACTAGGATCATTCTTCACTGCAGTGAAATCAAGATGAGAACATCTCACTTAGCTATGAAAATGTCGTGAACTGTAGTTGTTCCACAAACTAGCACATTACTTCGATCACCTAGCTGTGAAACAGTTGATCCATGGCCGTCTCATGCATATTGTCTTGCATTGATTTGTAAGAGGTTGGTGTACCTTATTGCAATTTAGAATTCACTGTAGCTAATCTATTCCTAGAACCATCAAGACTCTAACCACATCTGCACGTCTATCACTGCCATCTCTTACCCTAATAACTTGAAGGCAGCTACTGATATTCACTATATCTGTCCTTATACAGGCAAATCTCAATAATTCAAACTCACAGAGGCCCGAAAATTTGTTCAATTTAAAAGAAGTTTGAATTAATGAAAGCTAAATAAACTGAGGGCTCTCCATGCAGTGGCACATGTGTATTGAGCTAACACACGAGGGGGAAGTTTCAGAAGACTTACATTTACTCACAAATCACAGGACATCTGTGATGCGCATCTGCACATGTTTGCCTTGCAGCGAGTCAATCAATTTCGCACGCAGCTTGCAAAGCATTTCTACTTCGGCTTCAGCATTCTCCTGGCAAGAGAAGTTGCGCGCGGAAATGTCCAGCGCCGACACTTTGTAAAGGCGACGACAACAACGACTGTGCAGCGGAGCCTCTTCGACGCAGCCGCTACATGGCCAGCATGTGACGAGAAAGGAGGAGCATCTCTACGCGGAGATAAGCAGATCGGCAATTTAGAGAAAACCAACACTCCACGGCAGCTTTTTTTTTTTTGCTCTCTTCGCACGCGTCGTTGAAAGGAGAAGGGTTATGTGGCAGGGATGGGAAAAGGGAAGCATGGCACCGGCGCGTGAGACCCTTCAGGCGCAGAGCCGGGCTTCCGCAAGGGGCAAGGGCTGCAGAAGATAGTGCCTTTTCCCTTTCCTTCAACCACACATTCATTCAACGCAGCAACAGCTTCCTTTTTTTTCTCTCTCTGTTGGCTTGCGGCGTTAGAAGGAGGAGGGTCTTTACGTGGCAAGGACGAAAAAAGGAGAAGCGTGATACGGGTGCGTGGCAGACAGGCATTTGGAATAGAGCAAACACTCCACCGCAGTATGGTGGCTAGTCACCATAACCGCAGCCTTTTCTTTCCTTTTCATTTCCTTCACGCGCAGTGTTGAGGTGTTGCAAGTGCCGCCGCAGGTTTGGGTGGGGTGCTAAGAGCACTTTCGGAGGGCGGTATGTTCCAATTAACCCTCACAAGTGCTTGTGCGTTTGAATTACCGGCCGTTTTCGCCCATTGGAATACGCATAGCTTTGATGGGACCTCATCATGAGTTTGAATTAACCGGAAGTTGGAATTAAGTGTGTTCGAATTAATGAGATTCGACTGTATATGAGAGCATATATGTACCTTACTTTTATGTAAGGGTTCATGTCAAAATTACAGAGCAGTACGACACGATCTGAAGATAGCCGAAATGAAGACACGCTGGCACTCAGTATGAATTGTAATAGGGTGGCCATGGTTGTAGGAGCCGCAAAGGAGTGTAACAAAACTTCTGTAAGTGCAAAAGACGCGTAAGACGAATGAAGTGCAAAGGACAAGCGCTTTCATGTGGATTCCCATTGGCTGGTGTTACACTGTTACACCAGCAAATGTGAAATTGATTTTGGTGACAGCGGTAGTCCAAACGGTTCTTACGTCCCTCATTGTTCTCCATTTCAGCGCCACTGTACAGTGTTGGCACTGCTTCGACCACGCGAGTGACACGTTGAAACTCGTAGTGGGCCCAACTTGGCGGGCACTACTTTAGCCCTAGTTTGTCATATTTCAACTCGTTCAGACTGTACATAATAAACATTACTCGTCTTTGTTGCAGAGCACATTCGAGCGATTGCGCTTCACTGTTCCACTGTACTTGCTTGCAGTAGTTTTTCTCAACCGCTTTTGTTGTTTGAACGCATGCAGATGTGTGCACCCTGCCGAAAGTGCAAGGACCGTGCAGTGGCACGTTCATCCAGTGGTTCTACGACACCGAGACAGACCGGTGCCACGAGTTTACGTATGGAGGTTGCCAGGGCAACGCCAACCGCTTCAACGACCGTGAGGCATGCGAGAAGAAATGCCGCAAGGGGGCGCCGCTGCCCGTTGAGCGCCCCACGCCGCCTGGTGAGTGTTTAAGATTGTTGGACCGTGGCCGTGCACGTCGATGGCGCAGAAGAAAATGAAGGCTTTGCTACCTTACCTCGAATTGACATGTCTTTGTGACAAAGCGCAGGCTCGATGTTCTCTCTCTCTTCCTATCAGTCTTCCCTTACGTGTCACTTTTCCTGTACGATGTGCAGTGTAACAAACTTGACATGTATCTGGGTTACCTCTCTGCTATTTTTGGTTCTTTCTGCTCTCTGTGGTATGGTATATAGCTGTGGAAAATCTGAAGAGACCATCCATTTCGATGATGACAATCAGATGATGCAAAATAGAGACGAAAAGGACAAGATCTCGTAACATCTTAAAGAACAGATTGAAAGCTGCAAAGAGGGCAATATTTTTGCATTCATACAAATGAAACATGAGTTTGTAAAGTAAAGGCATGTCTCAAATTTTCATTAAAAAACACAGCTTGATTACAAAAGATAATCTCTGATGAGCTGTTCTTTGCTGCATGAAAATACTTTTCCGTTGTGCCTTTCTTTCGCAACGAAAAAACGTGCACGATGTGCACTTCATAAACTTAAAAGTATTTGGGTGGAGTTATTCATTACTGCATCTGTTGTGTTTCTTAGAAGCCTCTTCTTGGTTTCACAGCCAGCTTGTTATAAATATTACAGACTAAGAAATCATTCCCATGCAAATTAAACTGTGCTTGATGTCATGGCTCAGTGTAAGCGATGATGATCCTGGCTCTTTGAGAATCAAGCATTCAAATCGGTGTCTAGATGGTTATGGGCACAGCACAGCCGAGTTAGACCTGCACTGTGCCGATCAATTGATCAATCAGTTAACCAATCTGTAGGGAAGAGCGACCTGTGCCTCAACATCATCGCTACTGGTGTGGGCTTGTAGTTGTTGTGCGTGGCCAAGTGCTTTTGATTGCTGCCTGTTTACCTGAGTCTTTTGCTAATAAGCCTCTTAGCAAGTGCTTTGACATCAATCAATCGATCGATCAATCAACCAATTTCTTTGTTTTGTAGATGTGTGCACCCTTCCCAAACAGCCTGGGCCATGCTATGGCTTACTGATGATGTGGTACTTCGACACTGCAACTCGCGAGTGCCGCAACTTTACCTATGGAGGCTGTGAGGGCAACGACAATCGGTTTGAATCCCTAGAGCTTTGTAAACAACGCTGTGCCCACGTTGTAGCGCCAGCAGGTGAGACATTTTTTATTGCCTTGTCTCAGACTTTTTTTGGAATAGGAGAGCTACGAGCACTATTGTGTCGTAAGCACTCGAGTGTGAAGAGCACTATAGTGTGAAGTGCACACGAATGTCACTAGCGGTCAAGCATCAGGAACACTCAAGTGCCACAAGTGCAATAGTGTCACAAGTAGTCAAGGGTCAAAAGTACTATAGCATCATATGTTCACAAATGTCACAAATGCTCAGGCATCACAAGCACTTGAGTGTCATGAGCACTCAAGTGTCAAAAACACTCATGTGACAGTGGTGTAGTGACTGAAATGAGAATATCATGACCAGCTGTTGCTGATTTGTTTGTTTATGCTTTATTGAAAAGCAGAGCTGGAAAAAATAAGGCAGATCCTTGCCTACTTTATGTCAACAATAGGAGACATTTTTCCAACAGTGGGAGGTCTTCTAAACCTGCAGCGACACCTTGCTGAATCAGTGTAACATGGCGTTTTTATGGACCCATAAACGCCTCTGCTGATTTTTATACGCATCGGTTGCAATTCAAGCGCAATGCATCGGTTGTTTAATTGACAGACCGATTTGTTTGCTGTGGTTAAAGTGTGTAATTTATTACTAGGCTTTCAATATGCACATTGTTCAAGACCGCGGTGCACTGCCAGACTGAGTTTTCAGCCGCGGCGGCAATGGGTATTTAGCATCACTCTACGACTTCATTCACATAACCGATTCGATTTTTATGACGTTTGTACTGGCTGAGAAAATCCGATTGTACAGATTTGTTTTGGCACATGGTTGTGCAGAGCTCAGTGAAACAAACGGAATGCTTGCTTTCTACAATCTATGGCGCACAGATAGTGTCTCGCGGAAAACAAAGCTTAGTGCCTGACTTCTCGGTGAAGAACTTGCGCAGGATAAAGAACTTGCAGTGGGAAAGCACGACTTTGGAGGAGAGGAACAGTTAATCACCTTTGCTTTCCTCAACTCAAGCTTCACTTAAAGTGCAGTGCAAATAATCAAGTGCAGTTGTAACCTGACTAAATACATAATTTGGAAAAAAACAAAAAACAAAAGAAAGCTCTGGAAGCCTTGTGGAGGTTGCAATCGAACCTTAGTTTACAAATTTTATTTTACTGGTGAATGAAGTGCACTGACTATTTTCTTACCTTGTCTATGATAGGGAAGGAACTAGGATGAAATAAAGCACTCTTGCATCATTCCACTCATAATTAGTAAAAAAAAGACACAAAAAAACAGGAATTCAAGGACCTGTTATGATAAGTCATTGAAGATTTCCAGGGCTCTGATAAAGCATTAATTTATTTCGTAGATGTTGTTCGTGGTGTGCAGTACGATTCAACATTTTAAGCTGAATGGCCCTAAAAGGCTGACACTATTCGCACAAAAAATTGCTATTGTTACCATTTTTTTTCTATTGAACTTGTGAACTTACTTTATAATATATCTTACTATTTCAGTTCCCTACCAGTGCTCAGGCTGCACATACTCACTCGCTGTACATTTTGATCAGTTTTACAGTGTTACTGAATTATGTGACAAAATCACTGGCGATCTTGTTAGCTAAGTGTTTCGCTGTATAACGCCTGGTGTGTAAGCACTCATTACAGTGTGTGTGTGGTTACTTGGCACCTACACCCATTGCTGTACCATCAACTGATTATAACCATCTGGATGGATGTGGCGATAAGCACAACCTTCTTTTTAATTTCTGGCATAACATTGGTCATTGTCTAAATACACTCAAACCTTGATGTAATGAAACCAGATATAATGAAATATCGGTTTTAGCGAAGTATATGAAAAATAGTCTTGCAAAAGATAGTGTTTGAAATAAACTTTTATAATGAAATTTCGGATATAACGAACTTAATTTTGTGTAAGATGCAACTTTGTTATTGTAACGTTTGAGTGTATTTGATGGTCTCGGCACACTTGTTGACATTGAATGAGCAATTGTCTTAACGGGAGTCATTAAAAACAGTGAAACCCTACTGTGGTGAAAGTGTACTGAGATGGAACTGGTGCTTGGTATTTGTTGATGTTTATGTGTGCATGACTTAGCTGAACAGCTTTAAACTCGTTGCTGATGATTGTCTTGCTCGTTGTAGCCGTAGATACACCTGCACGGCGCCCCACTAAACCCTGGCCTAGCGTCAAAGGTAACATCTTCGTGTACTAACACATACTTGCATGCTCTCTCCGTTATCCTGCCTGCTCTCTGTTCTTGTAACAACAAAACTGCTAAGCCTAATAAAGTCATTGAATACCGATACAGTACTTACCGTATCAGTAATTTTTAGCGTTGGTGAATTGGTTCTGTTAAAGCTCGTAAGACTGCGGGAAACAATCGTGGAAAAAAAAGGGTTGTCATCGACATATTTGTAGTGTCAAGCTGTAAGTAATATTCGTACAGATTTTTCAAGACAAATGCACTGTGACTAGTTTCAAGTTTATCCCCTGTGCGATTCTAACCCAGGACGAGTGCTTTTTTTGGGGCAGCTGCAATGTGAGCTAATGAGAGAGCTATTCAATCGCATCATGAAGGCAAATTGACTGACAACTTGAAGCACAGAGTCACTTTTCTGTCTTCAATAATTAGCAATACTTACTACCATATTTTATCGCATAGAACCCACATGATATAGAGAGATCTTAGAGCAGCAGTCGGGGTGCATGTTTTATTTGAAGTTCGGTGCGTAGGTGGGCTTCATGGCGCAGCTTTGAGGTAGTGCAAGGAATACATTTTCACATCTATTTGTAGGAATCTTCTTTTTCTTTAGTTTTTATTGTCCCACAAATTGTAGGGTGTGTGAGATGCAGGTTAAATGAAGAGGTGACATAAATTAAAGAATACAGTATTTTTCCCTAGTAACTTATGCTCGTAATAATAGCTCAGTTTGAGTATCCCCACTTAGTGGAGACCACTCGCGAATGTTTGTTGGGGTTACTTTCGAGAGAAAATTATTTTTTTCCTCAAAAACCTCGTGTCTCAAAATACCGAAGTGCTACCTGAAACACGCTATGTACTTTAACTAGAAGGACCAGTTATAAGTTACAACAATAATGTTTACAGAGCACAAGAACAATGGCACATGGCGTACGGTGCGGTACGGACAATGTTAAATGAGGCAGCTTTGAAAGCTGCAGAAGTCACGACTGAACTGCGCAGGTGCATGCAAGAGAACGGCCGACAAGGGCGACTGCAGTGAGATGCATGCTCGATGGTTCTACGACGTAAAGACCGGCAACTGCCTCCCGTTCGTGTACACTGGCTGCGGAGGCAATAGGAACCGGTTCAAGTCGCACGAAATCTGCATGAAAGTCTGCTCTGGGGTCACAAGTAGGTGGAGGTGGCTCTCAAATATTGTCTTGCACGCAGCGACAGATGGTATACCTTCTTATACATCCCGTGCACTTGCGGACATGCTAATCCAAGGTCGTTCCTTTTGCATGAGCTGTGATGAACTGGGCGACTTGTGTAGCCCGTTGTGTTGTTTTTGATTGGTAGTAAATAAAGCGGTGTGCTTGAGTTTAGCGGGCCTTTTCAGGCTTTGTGAAGAGGCATGCAATGTTTAGAAGCATTATGAAAAAGCTGCTCTCGGTATTCAACGGGTTCACAAAGCTGTCCACCTCACTCAGAGATCAATGCCAGCAATAAACGTCCACATCTTCTGCATCTGTTATAGGCCTTTCTGCTTTATATTGGGAGTTGTTTAGCATGTTGTTGCTGACATAGGTACGATCAGTGTACTGACACTACAATTTTCAATTGTCCTTTTACTATGTCACATGATACACCAAGTCATCAAGATTATCGAAAATGTACTGGCAAGCACGAGAGTGCCCTCAGAAATCATTTACAATTAGACTTGTGCGAATATTTGAGTGCTTTGAATATTCGAACCAATAGTAGAGTATTTGAATTCGCTTTGATTTGAGTTTAAGTTATTGAAAATTTTGAAGTATTCACAGTGAACGAGTAGATGTATATTAATCCACATGTAACAGCTTGTAAAGGTAGTTTCACTGCAGTGTAGCTGTGCCAAGCAGTGAAAAAATCTGTACAGGGAAATTGTCTTTTGCCTCAAAGTTCCCCCTTTTAATGTAAAGGGGCCCTGCAACACTTATTGAGCACGGTCAGAAAATGCTGCCAATAGGTAGTCGAGGCTACCAAGAACACTCAAGCCAAATATTATAGCGCAGCACGCGGCCTGCAATTCATAATAAATTCTAAAAGTTAACTAAAGATTGCCTTCTCTTTTCTCGACAAATGACACCACAAGCTAAAAAAAAAAATGCCAGTGCTGCGGGGAAGGCGCAGCACAGTCACAGCGAAAGCTAGAAGAGCAGTCTTTCAGAGCCTTTTCAAAACACTCATTGGGTAACTATCGCAAGCACTTGCTTGGATCCCACTAGGGCATTAATAATAAACTTTTCAATAGTAGGCCGGCATTCGCTATGCTATTTTTCGTCATTATTCTGAGAAGCGTGGTATCCGCTGAACACTAGCAAGGAATTTTGTGCCAATTGTCCATGCAGTGGCTGACGATGATGAGGAATCATGGCTGTAGTGGCTATGCGCCACAGTTATAATAGGAAAACACGAACAAGCTTTTGTAATGCCTTAAAGCATTGGATGGCTCACTCGCTATGGTAATCACATTGTGCGACGACTGGTTGTTTCTTCGCTGTTTGAAAACGCTTCATAAGTCGTATTAACGCGATTGCTTTCCCGACATCAAGCCTGCCTAAGGCAAGTTTGACAACAAGTCGCAAGCACCAGTGTAGCTCAGTGGTAGATTACTAGGCTCGCAAGGCCGCGTATTCTCAAGTCGCAAGGCCGCGTATTACTAGGCTCGCAAGGCCGCGTATTCGCAAGCCGCGTAGACCTCGCAAGGCCGCGTATTCAAAAAAAAAAAAAAAGAGAGAAAAGGTGCTCGAGGTCACGAAACATGCGTGGCGTATTTTCTTTTTTCGTGCTATGCCTTTCTGCTTAAGCTTCCACCTCTTTCGTCAAGACGAGAAGAGAGAATGCAATCGCAGCTTGCGGCAAAAATTTGAAACTTCGCTTGTACTCGACGGATTTAAAAAATTCCAACCGAAACTGAAATCGTGCTACTACACAGAGTTGTTTTGCCTTTCTTTGAATGAAAAAAAAAAGGCATTTGCATAGAGCTCGTATTTCAATTAAAAGAAATACTGCTCAGGTTAGTTAGGTCATGCTAAATATTCCCATTTTTCTCATATGTCATACATACCATTCGAATTCGATTCGAAATTATTCAACCAAAATGACTGTTCACTTGAAATTTGCTTTGAACCTAAAGTTCACTATTTGCACAGGCCTAGATACAATATATTTTAAAAGTTAGTTTTAGTTTCTTCGGCACTCGAATATCATAACACTTCATGAGCTTTTTGTCACATGCTCGGCCAAGATATTGTGATGTGTGTATTGCCTTTAATCATTTTGGCTTCATTGGTGATGTACAAGTGGCCATTTTGTATGTTTTGGCACCTGAAGTCATTACAAGTAGCCATACTGGTGCCTGACGTCTCCAGAATTGATACTATGGCTTGATGTTGCAATGTTGTCTACGCCAGTAGGTGTGCCACTCATAAATTGACTCTAATGTGAGAGTATAATGTCTTATAAGTACTTCCTGCCTGGTCAGAGACTCCTCTGTATAAAATAAATTTATATGGCACAGTAAATGCACCTTCAAAAACTGGTGTCAGGTTTCCTTTAGGGCTTATCTTGACACACTCACAGTGGACACCCCCGATTACGAAGTGGACGAACCCGGCACGAACGAGAAGCGGATGCCGCCGCCACCTTCTCGAGGGCACACGAGACCGGACCAAGAGTTGGAACCACGTGCAAAGCCACCGATGCCCGTCACACCGTTCCCAGAACCGTTCCCACTGACACCGGCGGCTCCACCACAGACGCCGGCACCGGAGTGCCTCCCGTCCAACTGCGAAGAGCTGCAGTGTCCCCTTGGGAAGAACCAGACCGTGGACCATCGGGGTTGCGTCCAATGTCGCTGCAGCAACCCTTGCGAGGTGAGTGTGGTCGGCTGTTGGTGTCATTATCATCATTGGCACTGCTGATACCCTGGGTGCAGCTAAAGTCTATACTTTTCTAATTTTTACCTAAGTAACAACTACAGTTTCCTTTCCCAACCCTCTCTCATGCTAAGCTGCCGTCTGCCACCATGTTCTTTTCAACTTAGAAGATTTACAAAGCCACTTACGTTTAAATACGTTACCTGCGCACCATTTAGCGACATGCTATTCAGCGACAGAGATACACAAACCCGATATCTGTTTCTTCCTTCTGCCGATCCCCTGTCAGTGGTGAGTGGGTGATACGTCGCCCGCTCTTCACCAGGCACTGAAAAAGCGTTGGAAAGAACATGCCTACTAAAAACGAGTGTTACCCAGTTAGATTTTTTAGTGGCGCTTCACTGGTTGCTCCTACTTGACAAACAGCACAAAATCTAAGGATTTTGAATGTAGCAGCTGCAGCGTCGTGTTGTTGTCATTGTTTACAGCAGTTTCTTTGGTGATAGGCATAGAAAAAAGTCATAGTGGGGAACGGAAAGTGATCGAACAAAAATAAAAGCAGGGCTGGTTTGGTGTTCTAGGTAGACACTAAAAAGTTGGAACGGCTTTTTTATTGTGGACTGATTTAGAAATATAACTTAGGTGAAAAATTTTGGGGCAGGGGAGATAGGAGGCTCAAACCACCTGCTCCCCTCAAATTTTCAGTTTTACATGTTCACATAAATACGTACACATAGAAACGTAAAGAGGGCGGTTGTACCCCTAACCCCCCCTGACTATGCCAGCGTAGCAGTCATTGGGGTTCCACAAAAGAGGAATCAGCTTAGCTGGGTTAATGAAACGCAGATCTGAAAGATTGGTTTTACAATCAATAAAGATCAAAAGTAAAATAAATTCTGACCATGAACATAAAAATAAAGACAACAAACCGTTTCGGTATTGGTTTCGGTTCTCTTGTTATTGTGATTGATGTTGCCATACCCCTGCTTGCAACCATGAGAAGGTTGACTACCCTACGTTGAAGCGCCATGCAGCAGTTCATGAAGATCTGGGAGTACTGTGGATAAGCCAAGAATGACCAGTACAGTTCACGTGCGTTTTGTCTCTCTACAGACCTTTTCGTGCCACGAAGCAGAGCTTTGTAGGATCGAGGCGTACCGAAGTCCTGACGGCAGGCCCAACTACCGACCGGTGTGCCGCCTGGGTGAGCTTCTCTTTTGTTGTTGATTATTGCTTATTAAGTTCTGAAGAATGCAATCTCTTTAGTTCACTTTTCAGTGGAAAAGTGTTTGTTTTTTTGGGGGGGTGGGGGTAGGGGAAGGAGCTTGTCTGATCGTATTCAAAGGCACACGGGACAAAGTTTTCGCCGCCAAGATTTTCAGCCAGATATAAGAATTAGGTGCTTAAACTGATTGACACAGTCTTGATTTTAGGCAGAAACTAGAAGAAAATAATGAAATTATAATGCGTTGTTCACGAATAGCCGTTGCTAGTGGCCACGCTGCAATGTAGAGGAGGTGACGTTGCGCGACGTTTCACATGTTGGAAACAAGCGTGCAAACAATGCCAGCCATCGCAATCGTCTCTTGGCCCGCTCAGCTCCCACTAGGATTCCCAAAAACACTACAGACGGAACCACAAGCAAACAATGCTTCCGGCAGGGGTAAAGCATCCGTGCTTTTGTCGAAGTGGGAGATTTAGACGTAAAGGAGAGGCGCAGAAAAGAAAGAGGACAGGAACACGTGCGCCTTGCATGCACCTCGGCATGTGTGACGTCGCGGCTTACACTCGCGTGTAGCTGTTGCGCGTAAATACAGCCAACTGTTAAAAATTACGTGAAATTCTTCCAATTCCAAATTCGTCCATAAAGTCCTTCCAATGTTCGTTTGGTATCCCTTCAATGTGTGTGTGTACACTACATGCAAAATTTTAAATTTTCAAGAGGGGGGGGGTTAACATCTTTTTTTGCCTACCATCTTTTTTTGCCTATGCCGATGTTATTCAGGAACCAACAAAATTGTTCAAAGGTTCCGGACAGTTCAAGTACCACAAGAAATAAAGTTGGATGGCGAGAGCTGTGTCAAACAAAAGTATTTGATAACAAATATTGATAATACCAAAACTGTGCACATACTGTAAGAATGTATAGTATAAACATATATTATACATTCACTCCTGAGAATTTCGGCCTCTTGTTTATAAATAGTTCTGCAGATTAAGAAAATTGATAGAAAGTTACTTCATCACATACAGGCAAAGGTGTGAAGAGCCAGGAATGAACGACTAGGTAGAAATTACTGTGAAATAAATTATTTCGCTGCATATGTGCACCAAAGAATGTTAACTCGCCCAATTGACAGCAACGAATAATTTCTTGTTTTGGATAAAAGTGCTAACCTCAAGTTTTTGTCTCAATTTTGATTACTTGCATCTTTTTTAGCTCAATGCTGCTGTAGCTTTTGTGTGTGGAATCCTAGTGTAACTCAAGTTCTGACTGTTTACCAGTGAACAAGGCTGGCCACTGCCCCGTAGCCGAAGTCGAGGCACAGCCCGCAGCTGTGGTTCGAGCTGACTGCCGAGATGTTTGCCGCGTGGATGCCGACTGTCCAGACGTCCGCAAGTGCTGCTACAATGGCTGTGCACACGTCTGCGTGCAGGCTGTTGTTACTGGTGGGACATTTATTTACTTACAATAACAAGGCCCTGCAACCTAACTTAGCATGGTCAGAAAATGCTGCCGATCGGTAGTCGAGGCTACCGAGAACATTCGAACCAAACACTATTGCAGTGTAGCGTGCGAACTGGAATTCGCAATAAATTTTCAAAGTCAGTTAAAAATTGCTTTCTCTTGTTTCGACAAATGGCGCTACAAGCTCGAAAATCACTCGTCACAGACATTGTACGAATCAGCCATTAACCGGTTCAAGCGTGGCACGCTCGGTAATTACTTGGGCCGCCGCAGGAGGTTGTGACGTGCCCACTTGTGTGCATGCGATCACACTGAAAAGCCGCCCATTCGAAGAAAAAAGAAAAAAGTAAAAGTGCTCAAGGTCACAAGGCACGTGTGAAGTATTTCTTTTCCCTGTGCCATCTCTCGCTGCTTAGATTCCAGCACTTTAGTCGGGACAAGAAAGAGAGAATGCAATTGCAGGGTATGACAAATCTTTGTAACTTCGCTCGTACTGGAGGGATTCTGAAAATTTTTGTGACAGTGAATTCGTGAGGTAATCCTTTAGTGAATCCCTCCTGTGGTTACTTGACAAAGTGTTGCAGGGCCCTTTACAAAGCCAAGCGAGCATACCCTTCCCTTCTTCAAAAGAGTTTGGATGTGTTCCCTCTTCTACCTCCCACCATTTTTACTGTTTCATTCACTGTTCTCATTTGCATGACGAGAGTGAATGAAAACAGTGAATGCATCAAGTAAAGCATTGCACTGAAAGCACGGTTGTGCATTCCTTACGTTTAATGGCTCTTTTCTCGCCATCTTAAATTTCAATTCATGACTGAGCCAAGGCGTCCCTCTGAAGCTTGGCGAATTATTTGTCCATGGGGGGGGGGGGGGGTTGCTTGGAATTTAAGGGTAATGGAATGCGTGTATGGGCAGTATGTGCTTGTGTATGTGCGTGCATTTTTTTGTGTGAGTGAACGTATGTTTCATGTCAAGTTTTCGTGCTTTTCTTTTTTTCTGCCTTACACTTGAGCCCCAGCATAATCAAAAAGGAGATATTGGGTTATCTGTTATAACAAAGTAAACTGATAGTAGCCTTCTCACTAATGGCATGCGTGAATATATGGTAATAATAAACTTCTCTGTATAACATATGTACATATCAAAGCAAATGTTTATGTGATATTGTATACACAGATAACAAGGACTCGTAGAACCTATAGCCGAAGGCAAGTAGAAGGTGCGATGAAAAGATAAGTGGGAAATCTTGCCGCAGCCTCAAAGAAAACATCATTAATAATTCCATAAACAAAGTATGAGTATTAAATTATGAAATCAATACGAAATAATTCAATGAACAAAGAGCTAGCATACATCGGATTGCTAAAGAACAAAGTGGGGGATATATACAGATGCAGGAACAGAGCTGTCTCAACTTCAGGATGCACGCTTTTGTGAATATTTTACACATGCCCGACAATTGATGCTCTACCAATACTGACTAAACTGAATGAGAAGATAAGACTAATCTTCTGAAATATAATGTGTACATAACGAGCATAAGTTATCTTCGAATTAGGTGCAACTTCATTGTAATGAGTGTATTATTTTACCTCGGGAGTGCCCTTTTTCGAGGCTGCATGGACCATATTTTGATACAATTACTTTTCAAGATGTTGCCTTTGCAACTAGCTGATTCGCTGGTTGAGGAAAGAAGGACAAGTTGTTGCTTCAATCATTGGATGCGTGGAATCCTATGTAATGCAAAGCATGAAGTGATCGTCTCAGAATATAGCCTCCCGTTTTCTTTATTGCTGTTCAAGACAGACGAAACCGCTTTCGTTACCTTGCGCAAGGTTGTGCGTTTTAGACTTGGTTCGGTTATTCATGCTTCTCATTGTAACTTAATTAAGATTCATGTTATTAATGTGTGTGCAAGCAACTTGCAAACACGGTTTGCTTCCTTAATATGAACAGTGCTAGCTGGCGTCTGCATCTTCATTTCCTCTCGTTCGAGGTTGTCTTGATGCAAATGAAGTGAAATGAGCCAAACTGATAATTTTGAGCACCAGAATTTCTGCTGTCACTGACATTAATGTGTGTGCTTTGAGATAATATATGCATACAATTAAAAAGAAATGTTTTTCATTACAGAGGTTACCACTGTTCAGACATCCACGACAACGCAAGCCCCAATTCTGACTGTTGAGCCAACAACTGAAGGTAAAACACTTGCCGTTTTCCAACTCACCTGCCTATTTGTGTAACGAAGCAGCTTTTCCTCTCTATGTGGCAATTGTACAAAACTGAAACTATGGTTTAGTGGGAGTAACCTTTTAGTTATGGGGTTTATTGCTGTATGACTTGAAGATTTATTTATTAGTCCATTCGTTCATTTGATCGTTTGTTCATTCATTCATTCATTCTTCCAATTTAACAATAGAGCCCATTTTGCTATGACTTGATAGTTCGTTTAATTTTTTCTTCACAGCAATTACAGTTGCCTATTGTGAAGCGGGTTTAAGGAGAATTACTCTCACTGCATGGCTTGACAACATTGTTGGTCTTATTTCTCACTTTCATAGCAACAGATTACCACTCATAATCAGTGCTGTCAATTGCCAAACAGGTGGTACTCTCGCACATAACATTGTAGTACGCTGCAGAAAACTAAAAAAAGTTAGCGCTGCCACAAACACTTTTCGAGTATAGAATAAATCGGGGGTGGGATAGACTATATCCTGCGTGCCAGTACTATGTAGCCTCATCTCGTCCTGGCACTCATTGGCCAATGAATGGCACTTGCGCCATAAACGCCATACATAGTATGTAATCGTCAGTATTATGCAACCCCTGCCATTTGTCACTTTCAAGGCAGTTTTGACCTTGAATGGGTTTAGACAAGAAAATATAATGATTGCTTCCAGTTGGCAATGCTCCCCCCCTCCCCCATCTTCACATTTGACCGAATAACGTCCTCATTTTCATTGCACAAGTAAAAAAAAAAAAAGAACTAAGGTTTTCCCCTCCCCCCTTCCCGATTTGGTGCGTGACACTTGCTATGTGGACTTCATGCTACTCAAAAGCCCCGAAAAGTTGCTGGCTTTTGGGATTCAAAAAAATGCATATTGTATGTAGTCAAGATATGCTGCATGTAGCATTTCTCATGTTTTTGTAAAACAAAGTTTTTCTAATGTAAGTGGTGTATGGCATAATCACGTGGTAAGCGACAAGGCTAGTTGTGTGTGGGCTCATTAAAGCAGTGTCAAGTTCAGGTTTTGAGTAATCATTCGACACTTCAGAGAAACAATTTTATGGCATCTTCATGCCACTGTTATTCAGACTACTGTCGCATTTTTCGTGGTCTAAAACTCTGCAACGGTTAACTGTTGTTCAGTCTCGTTGAAAATAATCTACCTCGGTTTCCTGCAGCCCCATCTCCACCTGTGCACCGGCCATCAGAACTGGCCGCACCTGCCAAGCCCGAGGTGACGGCCAACGCGGGCTCTGATGTTACGCTGTCGTGCCTCGATCGGCCATTCCTGATCGTGTCTGTCGAGTGGACCTTCCGTGATGAGCTGGTTGAGAGCAACGAAGGGCGCTTCAAGATCTTGGTCGACGGCTCGCTGCACATCTCCCAGCTGACGGGCGACGATGCTGGGCCCTATCGGTGCACCGCAGACGACGGGCACCAGAAGGTGTCGCACGTCACTAACCTCGTTGTTTATGGTGAGTTTAGAAGAAGATATATTCGTAGTTTGTTTGCTTTTCTTGTCATTTTGAACACATTTTATCAAGCTACCGAGCCGAGAGGCTGCTAGTCAACAGACGTCGTCAACAAGGTACTGGCATGGCAAATGGGTCTGACGCCAAAGTTTTGACGTTACACTTGCAATATTCTTTGTATGCTCATGGGTTGTGTGTCTTCACAGTCCACCCGTAGTCACCAACAAATGAAACTTTAACCACTTGAGCACACAGATTTCAGTCATTCGAGTACAACACGATGACATGCCGGTTAAGTTACCAGTACTTAAAAAAAAAGCGAATAAGAGAAAATGTGTGAGATGTCATGTTGCTTTTGCAGTTTGAGAAATTTCCAAAAGCACCATAAGCTTTATGTCAGAGTAGGCTGTACTGTGGATCAACAGCACACACAGTTTTGCTTTTAATTTGTGGGTAACTCTATGCCTGCATTACGTAGCTGTACCCTGTTGGCCATCAGTATGCAGGAAACAGCTCACTGCAAGGGTGATTCTCACTCCATGTTGTGCAGGTCACCTGACACTAACCACATTTTGCAACATTAAAGGGCAAATATTGCACGCTTAGAAACAGCTGACAGCTAGTCTGATTGTTACTCCATAGTTTTCAAAATTTTCATTTGACAATTGTCCTATTCGTTTTTGTTTATTTGATTTGGTAGCCTGCAATACTTTGGGACATTGGGCAAGGCATAGTTTACTTTCTCACTTTTTATTAATTTATGATTAATTTTGTCCTCACAACCCTTTCTGTTCTGTGACTCCTTGATAGTGGGTCCCACAGTGCTAATTGCACTTAGCAATATCAGAGGGTAAACACTGTTAGCATCTACAGAGTCTGAAGTTCTGGTAATGCAACAGAATGTCCTCTGAAAAGCGTATGGCCAGCTAGTGTGTTGCATGGTCATACAAGGTGTACATAGTGTGAAGAGAGCTGTAATAAGAGCAAACTGGTCATTCGTTCTCTCTAAACGATCACACTGTAACACAGAAAGACAGGCTATTCTAGAACACGCATCTACTCAGAGCACAAAATAACTGTTTGAGCATTAGTTATAGTTTGTGCTCAGTGTTGCGTCTTCATACACGATACTGTATATTTTTTTATGCTACTGCACGATTCTTTTGAGACTATTGCGCAAAGTTGTTTACTAGCTAGGCAAAGTGGTTTCATACTCTTGGAGGAAGAGTCACAGTCTCTTAATATGCCTTGAAGGTGGGCTTTACTATGGTGAAAAAAGGTTGCAAAAGGAAAAACGAAAAAAAAAAAGCTGACTAGCAAAGGCAGTTTTACTTGAGCACTTGCTTAATTTGCTTACCACCGTGCCTTAGTGGTGACTATAGTGGACTGTCACTGAGAGTAAGGTTGTGGGCTTGATTCCGATTGGCAGCATGTCATATTTCTTTTGAATAGAGAAGCAAAGATACTTGTGCATCGAGGCTTTGTTGCATGTGAGAATATAACCAATTCACCTGGAGTTTTGCACTGAAGCATCTCTTAATTTTTTATGGTTTTTGTCGGTAAAACTTGCCTTACGAATCAGTTGCTTGTCTGGTAAGTATTTGTGTGTGAGTTTTTAAGGTGCTGCCAAAAACGTCTTATAAGTGAAATAGTGCGTTATTGCGCCAAAGGGAGGTAATACGCAGGAGTACTTTAATGTGCTTTGAACCACTGTCCACTTGTCTAACATCCAGCTGACTGCATGGCCAGATGCTGACAAAGATTGCATGTCAATCTGTTGGTTGTGTACAATTCTTTTATGTGCATGTTAGGGTTACCTTCCTTGGCTTCTTTTTTACTGCAAAGTTCTTTTATATAGTTTTAGCATTCAAGTAGAATTCAAGCCTATTGAAACTTGACGTTGTAAATATGTAGGAGTGAACTTTACTATACGCAGTCGATACTTGAGCACATCACAGCTTAAGAAAATAAAATGGTTCGACATACTCGAAATACAAGCGCGGGACTAGAAGCAGAGACGTGGACAAGCATGTACTACTGAAAGTTTATTAAAAAACAGTGACATACAGTATCTAAAGGCTGACAAGTTTTCCGGAATATCATAACAATAAAAAAAGGCTATATATGTATTATTCACAATTTGATATGTGGAAGAGATACAGGACCCATGTAATACATTTTGCAAACCATTTATTCCTACTTTAGTTATACTTCACCACAACACGTCACTGTAATGCAGTGGAGCTAAATCAAACTTGCCAATATTTTTTTAAGAAGCCTACCACATCTGCTTGCACAACACCAGCACTGTTGTCTAACATTCACTGCAACTGCAACTAGCTGCTTTTGTGTAAAGTAATTATATTTGATTATTGGTACTGTCAATAAATCTATCTAATATTCGCTACAAAAATTTAGTCACATTTTAGTGGCAGGTACAAGAGTGTTACTTCTAAATATATTTAATGACCTTGAACCAACGTTATTCAACATTACATTTCTTTCACATTATTTTTCCACAAAATAATGTCTCATGACAGCTGTCTAGTGTTGCCTTCGTTTAGTCTTGGAGTAGCATTTCAATCGTAGGCCAGCAGCCGCAACAGAATATCAGATATCGGTAACAATCTTGCAAAAACACAGCAATATTGAAATGTTTTCATTCAATATCAGCTTGTAACACACTTATGCTTATACGCTTATACAAATATGTTAGTAATAGTATATACATGGATTGAATATTGCAATGATGCTTATAACGAATATTTGGTACGTATCTATGACAAAGACATTTTAGCATGCGATATGAATTTGTCAGTATGAAGTTTGTCACTGTAGTGCATGACTATTCTCTATGTACTCACTGTCTCAAGCATGTTGGAATGCAGTAAAGTGTATTGAATGCATTGCCTGAGAGCTCTGTTGCCACTAATGCTCCAAAACGCCATTACAAATGGTACACTAACCTTGCATGCCCCTTCTTCTTTCTCTTTCCCCCCCCTCGCAACCCATTCCCCCATCTCTCCTTGACGCATGGTTCCCGTCTCTGCAAACTCACTCTCTCAATAACCCTCACCACCAGTACCGGCCACGATCAGACCTTCGAGCGCAACAGTGACTGTGACCGTGTCGGAAACGGCCCGGATGGCCTGCTTAGCCGTGGGCTACCCGACGCCCGTCGTACAGTGGTACCGCAACTCGAAGCAGCTGCCACAACGGAGCTCGCGCTACGCCCAACTCGATGACTTCACGCTCGCCGTCCGAAACGTCACCCAAGAAGACGAGGGCATTTACATGTGCCGCGCCTACAACTACCACGGCCAGCCGGCCGTCTGGAAGGTGTCTCTCTCGGTGCTGCCGCTTGGCCGAAACGCGGCGGTGCCGGGACGGCGCCGGCGTCGCGGTCACGGCTCTCCAGGTTTTTCGCACCGCCGCACGGGCCGAAAAACATATCTGACTGGCAACGGTGCGTAGCCACTCATAGGTGGCCGGAGAGGTGTCGGGAGCGTTTTCTTTCTATTACGAGTGTGACCCAACAGATTATGTCGGTCACGCCTTTGAGCCATTCATGAACTTCAGGGAACTGTATACAAACTGTAGCGCCTTGCTTCAGATCTTTTTTTTTTTAACCTGTATATTGGTCGTTGGTGCTATGACTTAGGAGCTAAAATTAAGTGCATTTTATCCTTTTGCTAGTGTAGTGTAGATCACCTTTACAGAGTTATCGATGTGTAACTACAGGTACAGGCTGTAAATTAGAGGCATTACAACTTTGACTCTGCATTAAATGTAGGCAGAGTGTTAGGTTCTTACTTAACGACCTCTTTAAAAAGTATCATTACAAACATTTTTAACTTACAAGAATGTTACGGTTTCCGTCATAAGTGGTACGATATTGGAAGTAATTTGTTGGGCAGGGGAAAATTTATGTGAGCTCCATACCCCAGCAATACTGTGCAGAAAAATTTTAGTTGGCCTGAAGTTTGCCTTTATTTTTTTGGTCATGATGTCTGTACATATTAATGCATGCAGTTTTCACATCATAAAAACATAGCCATACAAAATTTGTTTTTCTTTTTCACTGTTTTTCACCACTGTTTGTAGATAGCCAAGGCTCTGGTGCAGTCGTGGCCTGTAGAGCCTTACAAGCGACATACTGCCATATTCACAATAAAGAGCCGCCTCAAGTAATTTAATGTTGGTCATGTCGGAGACAATGCAGCAGTATGGCAATGTCACATCTTTTGTGTGGCATCTAAAAGACTTCTAAAAGCAGAACAATTTCGAAAGGCATGAGGATTGGTGTTGAAACTGTTTCAACAAGGTGTGCCATGCCATTGAGGCCTTTCCAGAATTGAATTCACACATACAAAGATTGTCGAGACGTAGGCAGAGCACGAATCATTAATAAAAGCTGCCTAGGTTTTAGCTTGTCGCTCGATGTGCCTTGACTGCGGCTCATCGCAGTCTACCTTCCCAGCAGAACTGCAACGTACAGACCAGAATAAAATATTTATGAAAGCCAAGTGTACAGATTTCACTTCCAGTAATCGATTGTTGTACGTGTCAAGTGCTATTTGTCACTTGATGCTCGTACATCTAAGAAGGTACGTGCTTGGCTTAACTTGGCTTAATAAAAATAAACAAATAATAACACTTGCAATTACTATAACTCTGCTGTAATGTCGCTTGAGCATGCTTCCAAGGCATGTTATATGCTTATAAACGAGGGTAGCATCACGCTTTTCATATGTAACTGATAGTATATGCTTGCACTTAGTGAAAGGTGGGTGCTTTATAAAGATCTGTGCCATTTTCTCAAGTTATAAAAGCTGCTTGATCTGCAATGTAACCCCATACAAGGCAAGGGTGGGTTGTAGAAGTGCAAAGACGTTAGGGCTTCTTAACTAGCACGTTATGTTTGAAGTACGAAACACTTCACTCCTACAGAAGCTAGCACGTTTATTTCAAACACCAGAGCCCCGCCGCGGTGGTCTAGTGGCTAAGGTACTCAGCTGCTGACTCTCAGGTCGCGGGGTCGTATCCCGGCTGTGGCGGCTGCATTTCCGATGGAGGCGAAAATGTTGTAGGCCAGTGTGCTCAGATTTGGGTGCACGTTAAAGAACCCCAGGTGGTCGAAATTTCTGGAGCCCTCCACTGTGGCGTCTCTCATAATCATATGGTGGCTTTGGGACGTAAAGCCCCACATATCAATCAATCAATCAATCAATCAATCAATCACCAGAATGGCTCCGAGTAATCTGAATTCGGAACCGTACCCCAGTGGCAGTATTAAAGCAAAAGCCTTTAGTGTCTCATACTCATGTTGGCAGGCTGTGTCCGCCCATACCCTGAATGCTTGCATACGCTACCTCGAAGCGTCTCCGCACTCGCACTAGCTTCTTCTTAGGTTTTGTCAACACATATAGCTCGGGATAATACTGACGTCTGCTTAAAGTGCCACTCCTAAAAAGCCTTCAGGTGTGCTTGATATCCTTTAAGCTAACGTCACCAAACGCAAAGTATCAAGTGCTCATTTTTTAACGATAGTGATAGAAAAATCAAAAGCTACGAAAGAAGGCACTTCGATAGATCACAGCTCATGTTATACAATGAGGCCACATGTTCCAGCTTCGCTGGTTCGTCATTTGTATAAAAAACTTGAGGAGTGAGGTTATTGAGGCTCTCTCCCTCTTGCATCTTTTAGCAATAACATGATGGCACAGCGATGCGCGCCGCTATGCTCCTTCGTGAGATGCCTTGTTGCAACAGTTGAATTAGATGGCCCTAATGCGCACCCGTCCTTCTGCAAGAAGGGAAACGTGTGCAGTGGATTTTATTTTAATACATGCCATCTCAATGTGCATGAACTTTCGCTGAAAGCACGGCACTTTGGTATCTACAAAGTGTCCTGCAATTTTGTGTGACCTTTCTGCCCAAGTAAATTTTTTTCATTTGATGGCTTGTTCTTTTTGCATCAATGAGGTTTAAAATCTTCTTGGTTTGGGTAACTTAGATTAAGAAAACTAAACTTAGGTGTTCATTCTCAAGTGGTTTTTACATAAAGTGAACCTCGGGTAATCTTGATGTAGTAAGAACTGGTTTGAATCACCCTAAAGTTCAAAATAAAAGGAAGTTTGTACTAAAATCTTGAAAGGTATAGCTGCTTTTGGATGTACTAGGTGTGGCCAAATGAAATGCAGGCTGGATTAAACTGTTTAATGTGTGTAAGATTCACCGTCAGCACAGACCAAATTTTGTTTATAAAAAACCAGAGCATAAAAGTTAGCCTATCCCAACTGCTAGTGTTCTTTTAAAGAACCCATATCAACTAACAATGGTGACCCAAAGAAAGTAAGGTTCGGAATGCCAAGCTGGTTAGCATCATTGCCATGCATTGCACAATCTAACATTATTGCAACAAAGTCTCATGAAGCCTAAAGTATGTTTGCAACATTAGGTAATGTGCACGCAAGTGCTCCATAAATGTTCGTGTTCATGAGAAACATTTCACATTGATGTTAATTTATTTAATTTGTCGTAACTTGTTGCTGAAAAACCCCTTTATGATAGACACTGGTGTAAGAGAGAAATGTTTATAAAGAACAGCAGTGAACCTACATAGAAATAGGAGTTGACAAGACAATGCAAACGCGGTGCTCCGCTTACAAAACACCTCATATAAACAACAAAAATTTCTCTCTGGTGCACGTATCTTATATAAAGGGGTTTAACTGTATATGCATTGTCGTATGCTTGACTATACAAATATGTAGAAATGACACAACATTCACGACACCCATAAATGTTCACAGCATGCACGAAAGTGTACAAGTTGCAAAGACGATGAACACAAGAACATAACGCATGTCCTTAGCACGCTGTTCTTTGCATGCCCTTCTCGAATGTGTCAAACCAACGTACCAGGACATTCACCGGATTAACATGCATTGAAATAATGAAGGTTGGTTTCATTATGTTAATGAAGTGCTTGCAAGGAATGCTTTCTTTAATTGTAATTAGAGGAAAGCAGTCCCTTTTAACTTTGCTGCCTTTGGCACATCTTTTTCTTTAACATGACTGTATTTTAATTTCACATAGTCCACATTTCTTGATAACTGAGCTCTCCTTTGTTCTGGTGGAGAAGCTCACCTGTAAAATAAAATTTCTGAAAAAATCGTTAACCAGACAGCAAAAAACGTTTGGAAGCGCGGTATAGATGCTAAACTCGATTTGCCTGTCAAAAGATCATAAAGTAAGGGTATAAATAAAAAGAAAAAATAGGCTAGATACATTTCATCATATTGTTACGTGGAAAATAACAGTAGTCGGTCCGCAGCCACAACACAGCTCGCTGACAACATCCACTTCTTTACTCTCAGTCTGAGGCACCTTACTTGGGTATGCCCCACTATGCCCTCTTTCAGTCAGACGAAATCACGTAACACGACCCCCGGCGGCAAAAGCGCCGACCCGGCGAGTTTACGGGGCCACAGCAGGAGCAGTGTGGTAACGCTTGAGCCTTGATACGTGGACGATGTCCCTTGACAGCAGAGCGGAAGAGGTTGATGGATTATCAGGGACAATTTCATATGTAGTGTCGGTCACTCGTCTAAGCACGCGGTATGGGCCCGTGAAACGAGAGAGAAGTTTTTCTGACAGGCCTGCATGTCGCGTAGGGGACCAAAGAAGAACGAGGGAGCCTGTTGGAAAGTGTTCGTCGCGATGCCGCTCGTCGTAACGATGCTTCTGCGAGTCTTGGGACGCCATTAACCTGCTGCGGGCAAGCTGACGAGCATGGTCAGCTCGGGTAATAGCGTCGCGTGCATATTCAGAAGTATACTGTGCAGCGGCTGGCAGGAAGGTATCCAACGGCAATGTTGGTTCGCGTCCAAACAGAAGGTAAAATGGCGAGTACCCGGCAGTGTCATGCCGGGAGGAATTGTATGCGAACGTCACGTAGGGTAGTGCAAGGTCCCAATCACGATGATCGGCCGAGACGTATTTTGATAGCATGTCTGTCAAGGTGCGGTTCAAACGTTCTGTAAGCCCATTTGTCTGGGGGTGGTATGATGTCGTGAGCTTATGTTGGGTAGAGCAGGAACGCAGGATATCGTCAACCACTTTCGAAAGGAACGTACGGCCTCGGTCTGTCAGCAGTTGACGAGGGGCTCCATACACTAAAATGAGATCGCGTAGTAGAAAATCAGCGACGTCTGTAGCGCAGCTTGTTGGCATGGCTCGCGTAACTGCATAACGGGTCGCGTAATCCGTAGCCACCGCGACCCACTTGTTTCCGGAGGCGGATGTTGGGAAGGGACCGAGAAGGTCCAAACCAACACGGAAGAATGGCTCCGATGGGATGTCGATGGGCTGAAGATATCCGGAAGGTAGTCTCGACGGCTTTTTGCGACGCTGGCAAATTTCACAAGCGTTGACATAGCGACGTACAGAACGTGAAAGGCCAGGCCAGTAGAAGCGGCGGCTGCACACGGTCATATGTGCGAGAGACACCAAGGTGACCCGCGGTTGGCGCGTCATGGAGCTCGCGTAGGACTGTAGAACGCAGGTGCTTTGGTATGACCAGAAGTAGGTCGTGACCATGGGGCGATAAATTACGCCGATATAAGGTGTGGTCCTTTAAGGTAAACATGCGAACGGAAGCGTCTTGCGGTGAAGATTCGAGCTGTTGTATTAGGCGGCTGATATCCGGATCGCGACGCTGCTCGTCCCCGAGATGAAGCAGCTGGGAGATGGAAAGGACGCAGCCCACAGAATCAGTGGTCGTAGGATCACAGTCGGCCACAGGGTAGCGTGACAGACAATCCACATCTTTGTGCAGTTTTCCTGATTTGTACACTACGGTGTAAGAATACTCCTGGAGGCGGAGTGCCCAGCGGGCGAGACGACCTGTGGGATCTTTGAGGGAGGCGAGCCAGCAGAGAGCGTGGTGGTCGGTAAGAACTATAAATGGTCGGCCGTATAAGTAAGGGCGAAATTTCGCGACTGCCCACACCAGCGCTAGGCATTCGCGCTCTGTTATGGAATAATTACGCTCCGAGGTGGACAGCAGCCTGCTGGCATAAGCTATCACGCGATGCTGCCCACGTTGTCGCTGAGCCAACACAGCGCCTATTCTGTAACCGCTGGCATCGGTGCGCACTTCCGTCGGTGCCGTAGGGTCGAAGTGAGCCAGCACAGGAGAAGAAGTGAGCCAAGTGGTCAGGTCGGAAAATGCTGCTGCTTGCGAGGGACCCCAGGTAAACGTTTCATCCGGTTTGAGTAAATCTGTTAGGGGCCGAGCGATTTCCGCGAAGTTCTTGATGAACCGCCGAAAATAGGAGCAGAGCCCCACAAAGCTGCGGACATCTTTGGTGGTTTTCGGCACAGGAAAGTCCTTCACAGCTCGAACTTTTTCTGGGTCAGGCTGTACACCGTAAGCGTCAACAATATGTCCAAGTATTGTAATGCGACGGCGACCAAACCGGCACTTAGATGAATTCAGCTGAAGGCCGGCGAGACGGAATACATCAAGAATTTTTGACAGTCTCTCAAGGTGCGCTTCAAAAGTGGGAGCAAACACAATCACGTCATCCAGATAACAAAGACACGTAGACCACTTGAATCCATGGAGCAGGGAGTCCATCATTCGTTCAAAGGTGGCGGGGGCATTACATAAGCCGAAAGGCATGACTTTGAATTGGTAGAGGCCATCGGGTGTTACAAAAGACGTCTTCTCTCGGTCCATGGGGTCCACGGCAATCTGCCAATAACCAGAACGAAGATCTATAGAAGAAAAGTAGGCGGCACCATGGAGGCAATCAAGGGCGTCATCAATGCGGGGCAGAGGGTATGCGTCTTTCTTGGTGATGTTGTTAAGGTGGCGATAGTCCACACAAAATCGCCACGATCCGTCCTTCTTTTTAACTAATACCACCGGGGATGCCCAGGGACTGGAGGATGGTTCAATAATGTCCTTCGCTAGCATCTTGTTCACCTCCTTCTGAATTATGCTCCGCTCAAAAGCAGACACTCTGTAGGGACGGCGGTGAACAGGGTTGGCATCACCTGTGTGTATGCGATGCTGGACAAAGGACGTCTGCCCAAGAGGTCGCTCACCAAAATCGAAAACATCCTGGTAGGCCTCGAGAAGATGTTGTAGGGCTTCAACTTGCGGAGGTGGAAGATCAGTGGCGATCACGTCTACAATTTGACGGCTGCCCGAATGTGTTGCGAGTGATGTGCGCTGCGGTGAAGCAAGTGTGTCTAAGGCAAGCACTTCAATTTGTGAATCGAGCAACGGACACAGGTGGGCCACAGAAATGCCTTGTGGAAGCACATGATTCATGTAGCCGAAATTGACAAGAGGTAGACAAGTTTTGTTATCTGTGATGCTGAGCACCGTATAGGGCACTGCAACATTGTGCGCAAGGAGTACGTCGGTGAGAGGCGTAGCGTAATAGTCACCGTCGGGCACAGCTGGTGAGCACAGAAAATCGACGTACGTCACAGTTTTCGAGGGCAGGCGAACAAAATCGCTGCATTGTAATCGGCATGTAGGTTGGTACGGGGCGGCACTAATTTGTGGTAGTTCAAGGCGGAGCACACCAGCGGAGCAATCAATCAGAGCAGAATTGGCGGCAAGAAAATCGAGGCCTAGTATGAGGTCGTGGGGACATGTTTCAAGCACGGTAAAAAGGACGACCACTTGATGACCGGCTACGGTAAGTTGAGCTGTGCACATACCGATGACAGGGACTTTTGCACCATCTGCAACTTGGACGACACTGGTCAAGGGCGGCGTGAGGACCTTCTTCATGCGACGACGAAAACGCGAACTCATAATACAGACGTGAGCGCCCGTATCTATGAAAGCTTCAACAGGTGTACCATCAACATATACTTCTAGGGTGTTCCGGTTCAAACGTAAGGGCAACAGAGGATTTTTGGGTAAAGTCGACAGGGCAGCTTCACCTCCAGAAGCTGCACAGCCTAGTTTTCCGGGGACGCGCGGCGGTTGAACGATGGCGAGGGAGAGCGGCGACGCGTGTTTGAACGAGAAGGGCGGCTTTGAGGCGGTGGCGACGACGGGGCAGGGTGGCCGTAGTCCTCAGGGGCAGTAAATGCTGTAGACTGAGTGCGGGTCGGATAACGGTGGTTTGGTGGACGGAATGAGCTACTGTAAGCGGGGTACGAGCCAGAAGACATAGATGGCCATTGACTGCGGCAGTAACGAGCGATGTGTCCTGCGCGACCACAGCGGAAGCAGATTGGCTTATCATCAGCTGTTCGCCATTCAGACGGGTTCCTGGTTTGAATAGAGTACGGACGGCGACGTCTCACGTCCACAGAAGCTATCGAGGGACCAGTATTATCCAGTGTGGATGCAGTGGACAGGATACCAAGGTTTGCGAATTCCTGGCGGACAACAGCCTGGATCAAGGCGACAGCTGGCGTTGAGGCGTCGGGCAACGTCGGTAGTTTGTTGGCAGCCGGGTAAGCGGCCTCGAGTTCACGTCGGACGATGCGCGTCACGTCTTCGGTTGTAGACGGATGACAAGGAGTGGCTTCGCAAGACGACGTTGCCGCGGTGTTGGGTAGGCGCTGAAACTGCTGCAAAATGCGTCGACTCTTCGCCTGCTCGAGACGGCGGCACTCTTTGATCACGGCGTCCATGGTCGTTACGTTGGTGAATACAAGCAGACTGAACGCATCGTCGGCGATTCCTTTTAACACGTGCGAAATCTTGTCGGCCTCAGTCATGTTGGGATCGGCCCTTTGACACAACGCTAAGATGTCTTGAATATAAGTCAAGTAGGGCTCAGTGGACGTCTGTGTACGGACAGCCAATTGCTTTCGGGCATCAAGTTGTTGACCAAACGGGTTGCCAAAAAGGTCGCGGAGCTGTTGTTTAAACATTTCCCAGCTCGTGATTTCGTGCTCGTGGGTCTCAAACCAGGTGCGAGGGGTCTTGTCAAGATAGAAAATGACATTCGCAAGCATAACGGTTGGGTCCCAGCCATATTGCTTGCTGATGCGCTCGTACATGCTAAGCCACTTGTCCACATTCACGTTGTCCTCTCCAGTAAAGGTACCGGGATCACGGGGTTGCGTTAGAGCGACGTACCGGGTTGCTGTCGTTGCTGAGGTAGGTGGCGAAGCCATATCTTCACCCGGAGCCATGGTAGCAGACTTAAGGAGGCGTCCACTGCGTAGCTCCGTTGTCAGAAGAGCACCCAGCACCTCCACCAAAATGTTACGTGGAAAATAACAGTAGTCGGTCCGCAGCCACAACACAGCTCGCTGACAACGTCCACTTCTTTACTCTCAGTCTGAGGCACCTTACTTGGGTATGCCCCACTATGCCCTCTTTCAGTCAGACGAAATCACGTAACAATATATTGATTCCTCACCAGAACTTCCTACTGTATGACCAACATTGAGTGCATTTTTTATGTCATATTGCCAGCCCATTGTCCAGTCTGTAAATTGAGGAATGAGATTTCTTGATCTAAGATGAGAGTTGAGTTATGACTGCAATAAACATCAATATTAGTTTCAAGCAGGTTTCACTGCGAGATTTATATAAGTTATCAGACTTTTAAAATGGCTAACACTGGGTACATGCATGCTGATTCTAGCATGCAAGCATGTATGTAGAGGGAAACCATTTTCTTATATTTTACAAGTCGCATTTAGTTTGAAAGGTACAGTGAGTACTGTGAGTAGTGACTATATTGCGAGCGAGTAAGTAAGGCGAGTTGAGTGAATGTGAGAGTTGAGGTAGGGAAGTGACTGAAGTTACTGAGCGAAGTGACAAGTGAGCGTGTGAGCAATTGGGTGGCCCTTTCGAGCGTAGAATGACGTTGCGTGAGTGTGGGTGCTCACCAAGCTCATGGCGTCTCCTCGCAGAGGTGGTGACAGTCGACGTGGTGATTGCAACGGGCGAGAACCGCGTGGGGGCGCCACTGCAGCTGGATTGCTACGTGACGGGTGCCCCCGAACCACGCGTCTCTTGGCTGCACGAGGGCATGCAGGTCGAAACGGACGGTCATCGCGTTCTCATGGAGAACCACACCCTGTACATTCCGTCGGCAGCGATGTCGGACGGGGGCGAATACTCCTGTCAGGCAGACAATGGCCACAGCAATCAATCTGTCTCGGTTCATATCGTCATGGATGGTGAGTGAATTTTAGTGACATTTTAGGGGAAGAAGGGTGAAGGAGGCTTTTGTTTAGGTATCCTAATGCCTTGCTTCAGGCATGAGCAAAACATATAGCATGAAGTCTGATTGGTCTCGTTAGGATTGACTGACTGTATTACAAGAGAAAGGAAGGAGAGGGCAGAGAGTTGGGTTGGCAGGCGAGACTAAGAAGTTTGTGGGGATAACTTGTCTGCATCAAGCACACGACCGGAGTAATTGGAGAAAAACATAGGAGAGGCCTTTGCCTTACCATGTGCATAGTCAGGCTGACGACGATGATGGTATCTGCGCTGTATCAGATGGATACTAACTCTCTTCCTTTAGTTGAAAATGTTCCGCCTTGTCTCCGTAAAACTTGTCTGTAGTTAGAGCGCAGTTACAATGAAAAAAAAAAAACTTGGGTGATTAATGTTTGTGCGCCATTATTTGGCAGTTTAAAAGATGCAGGTCTCAGACAGGACATTCTTACGAGTGTTCCTGGTGCTTTTCTTTGACTATAATCACAAAAGATTATCGAGTCATCTAATCAAAGGATACAACATCGCTTGATTTGACCATACGTTGTGTCATTTCTTTCAGTCATTAACAACGACACTGTTGAACTTAGATAGCTAGGTGGTTAAAAACTAGAGGATTCTCATCTATTGTTTACAAACTGCCAGCAGTGTAGTTACAAAAAATTAAGGCAGCATTTCTTAAAGCTGTTTATTTAAGTTTAATGCATTTCTAGTACAAATTTATTTACATGAAAATGGAAATTTGCATACGAGAGTACCCCAGGTGAGCTTTAAAAAAAAGGTTGCAAGCACAGTTAATCATTGTGCTGGCAAACTTGTTGTGGGGGCACGTTTCAGCAGATGCTTTTGAGGTAAAAATGCCAGTACTATAAGTCAAGTTCTCAGTGGCTTTAACAAATGCCGACTTTCTTGCAGACATCCATGTTCCGGAGTCGTGCACTGACAGCCCCCGCTTTGCGAACTGCAACCTCATAGTACGTGCCCGTTACTGCACAAACAAGCACTACTCGAGGTTCTGTTGCCGTTCTTGCATGCTTGCCGGCCAAATTCATGCTGATGCCAATGGGTACACCAATGGCAATGGAAACGGCTACGGCAATGGAAATGGATACAGCAACGGAAATGGTTACAGCAACGGAAATGGTTACGGCAATGGAAATGGCTATGGCAACGGAAACGGCTACAGCAATGGGAACGGCTATGGTAATGGACACGGAAACCGCCATGGAGGCGGCTTCAACAGTGGCAATAGCTTTGGCAACGGCTACGTCAATGGGTACAGTAATGGAAATGGTCATGGCAATGCATACGGAAATTCCACCGGAAACGGGAGCGGCAACAAAACCAACGAACTCGCCTAAGCAAATCTTGCCAAATCTGCAACTCAGGGTTTTCTTGTCCGGGTCTCCTTATATTTGATTTTCATTGGTCATTGTGTGAAACCTCTTCAAAGCTTGCAATGGCATATTTTTTCGTCACATGTTCTAGGTATCATGGTACTCACTACAGGGGTAGTTTGTCAGTTTGTGTCATCGTACGATCTTGCTAGGTGCATTCCTGCCTTATGTACCCATAGTCTAATACCAATACATTAGCGAGGAGTTCATTTGAAAAGCCTGATAAAACATGTGAAACTCTGACCTGAAAGAAATGCAATATTGCCGTCGTTGAGAACAGCATATCAGGTTGACGTGAGCGATAGTGAGTGCTGGAAAGGCAACATTGTTTGCCTAAGCATTGACATCAGCTTCATCTGATCAGATCTGATCAGATCTGATTTGAAAAATTACTTTCAATTTTCTTTCGCACTGCTGTCTCAAGCATTCATTGCATTGTCTCATGCAATTAGCTATATCTTATAGTTTCAGAAGCTGTATGGTGTTTATTTGCATTACTTTTAAACCTAGAAGCATGCTCAGACTCTCAGTGGTAAATTGCCTTTTACATGCTGCATGTGTCTACTTAATTACTACAAGGCCTGCCACCTTGTCTTTTTTTCTTTACGTGTATTCCTTTAACGCTGCTGTACCTTGTGGAAGCCACGTGGCTTTGTGTGCAATATGTCAAGCACCAGAAAGGAACACAAGATTTTGCATGGCAGTGTTATATTTAAATCAAAGAGTAGCATGCCATTACCTGCAGTGTGCGAACTTTCAAGCTACCATGTATAGTAGTTAAGGCACCAGCGAAGAACCTTAGGCCAACAAAAAACGACTGATCTGTTTGTTTTCCTTCGTATTTTCTTCTTATACATACGTGAATTGCACTGAACGTGCAAATTGTTTTTGTGCAAGAGCCGTTACTTAAGCAGAGTTTCTGTCCCGACGTCGTGCCTTTAAATGTGTCTATAGAGCTTGTGCCAGTTTTAAAGGGTTTCCTTTTTTTTTTAATTTGTGACAGAGTTCCTACTCTAAGGGCTACACTTTGATGTCACCACAAAATATTCATGCTTTATGCATCAGGGGAACTTCACAAGGAGTTTTCCCAAAACTTTGGTGAAGAAGCTTGCGTTTTGTGCTCGGTGATCATTTTCCAACTCGCATAGCGCGAACTTTTGTAAGGGCTGTTGATCACCGTTTTGTTTCTTGTCATTTCAGTATTATTCCAACGAGTTGCGCTCCCCACATAGTGTGTTCCGTGTGCTGTGCTTGTTGAAAAAAAAAAAAAAACAGCCTTTTTATTTAGCCATAGTGGCCGCAGGTAACACGCATACTGCCATGCATTGAATGCGTCTCTTTTCTTACCTGCGAAAAACGTTTCCTGGTGGCGAGTTTCGCTGGTTGATTCAAAGAAGATGCGTGAATTTTGTAGCTAGTGAACATTCTCGAGAATTTCAATGCACCAGACACGAACAGAGGGCTTTCTTCCAGACCGAAGCTTGTGCTGACAAATTTTTACAGTTGAAGTGATGGATTGTACTGTGTAAAATTTTATTACTTCCCTCATTTTGCTCAGGGTTCATGCACACATTGTCAAAAGAAGAGTGGAGCTTGAAATGCAGCAAGTGCGGAAATTCATGCGAACTTGTTAATATGCTCATAAGAGCTGAAATTAACGCAAACTCGGCATTTGAGCTGGTGGAAACTGTCGAATTCATTCGAGGTCTAAGCTCTGTGTGTGCTTCCCAGTCAGTCATCAGGAAAATTAGTTGCAATTCACTGCAGAATGAGAATGTAATCCTAAACGAACAGTGGTTTAGCATGTTCTAAGTACTAAACCAGTGAACGAAGCAGGAACAGATCTTGTGCTGTCAGATGCCATGAAGCAACCATCTTTGGATCAACCCGTGAAATTCGCCTTCAGTTTTGCAATATCGTACTCGACACTGCCAGCGCGTCGTATTAACAAGATGCTCTAGTCTGTAACCACCACCTCTCCAATGCATTCCACGAGAGATGAGCATGGAACAGCATTTACGTTTATTATTTTTTTTATACATGTTTGTGTTGTCCTTTCAGTAGTGTCCCCCAAGTTTGTTTTCCATTTTGTTAATTTTGTGGGAGCAATTTTTCATTCGCCTGTCGTACAACGGCCTTTTTCTGCTTTTTGTATGGTTTGCTATGTTTTTAGTACTTTATTTTTAGGTGCTTTACTCTGCCATTTGCTTGATGTAATGGCTTTTTAATTCAAGCGTAGATGCGATATCTAGCCACTTAAAGCTTTCCTTCCCAGTAGTGGGCTCAGAAGTCCAGAGTGTGGAAACTTTGCTGTTCGGGAATTCTACTTTTTATCATTTGTGGTAACTGTAGGTACTTCGTAGGTGAAAACCTTTGACATTGAGTCTTGCATGTAACTGGTGAACTTGTGCCTGTGCTCGCAAACTGAAATGCAATCATTAAAATTTTAACAGTGTAGATTGTGAGATTTCTGATATGAAGCAATATTCGCATAAATCTTTTCCAAGAATGAGAAGTTAATTGAAGTTGCACTGTTTTCAGTCAGTCACCATATTGTAAACTATGCAGTGTCGAAGATTTCCTCTAAGTTTGTGAATTTACTTTTATTCTGTCATGGAAATCTGCAAACCTGGACTCTATTCCACAAAAGTGCCTTTAATGGACCACTAGACCGAAAAATCTTCTCAGATTTTGCAGAAGTCTTTTGGCGAAAGAGAGCATTCATTATTGCAATACAATCATTGTATCTCGACATATAAAATACACATTTTTCAACATTTAGCTGTGTTTTTTTATATTTTAGCATTTAATGTAGTATTTTTATATTTTAGCATTTAATATAGTATAGTTTGATTCGATTGCCTTGAGCATAGATGAAAGAGATAGATTAACAGCTAATTTGTCTACATTAAAAAGCAATTTTTAAAAGGTGAAGTTAAATTTTAAAAAGTGAAGTTAAAAGTAAAGAATGAAAGCCAGTATTTCTGCACTTAGATACTGCTCCCAAATGATGGTGCGAGTGACAATGCTCAGATTTCACATGCTGCACAATACTTCACGTATTTGTCTCTCCCACTATTGTTTTAGGTTATGTCCCAGAAGTACCAAGGTTATCCATTAAATTTTTTTTCCATTCAAGTGTCTTCAAATATGCTATTATGTTTTTGCATTGTCGAGCGCTGGCCACTTAATAACTTCCACCAAAAGAAGGCTTAATTTGGAGGGTATGTAAAAGCTGTACTAATCAGTGATTTCTGGTTGCCAAACTTATCCTCTCTCAAAGAACAGTCTACTTGTAGTATTTCTAGTTATAGTAGTGAAATCGGTCATCCAAACTTTGCTTTTGTGCTCAGCTTGTTGCACGCCGCAAAGAATCCGAATGTGGGCAAATTTCGTTGCACACATTATGCGCACGCACTAGCATTACAATGCATTGATTTAGTGCAATGTCGAAGGAGATGTGTATTGTAAGACCTGCGCAATTTCAAACGAGGTCATGTGCCATTTCGTTGCTGGTACGGAGCTTGCCACAGGCCATACATAAAAGCACAGTATTGTTCGTTTTTGTTTGTTTTACTTTGCTGTACAGTATTATTTTCCTCTACAATGTTCTGACCAAACAGGCTGCACCAGCGCACCTTGCTTCTTTGTATGTCCTGCATTGATGTGACAGTTTTGTTTTCGTGAAACATATTTAAATGTACTTGGGCATTTGTGCGCAAATGCCTTTTTTACAGAATTTTTAATGAAACAAATGCTTTTGCATGTGTGTGTAATTGTCTCGTCTTGTACATATAAAATTAATTGGCAGTGTATTCTGGTTTGTTGTGTTCTTTGTGTGGAAGCTGTCCAGTACAGTTTTTTAACCATTTCTGCGTAAATTATTGTGTACAAAGCCATTACCTGATTGCTTCTTCATAATTACTGACGTCATCCAGTAATTGCCCGTACATACAGTAAAAAAAAATAGCTCCGGCTCCTCCAACACGCATGAAGGCCAGTGATAGAAACGTCTGATGCCAATGGACATTACAGACAGTTGTGACGTGTTGATAACACAGCAACATTACGGTAACCCTGGAATTGCTTGGGCAAGCTTAGCCACAAAATATGGCGGCATATGGCAACGTTGAACAGTATTATGCAATACCACCAATACTAGTCAACGTTTACAGATTATGTGTTGTTGACGTGTTGTTTTTACCCATTTTCTTTTGTCCCGTCGAAATTTCTGCACTTAAAAAAAAGAGTGAGTAAAAAGGCTGCCTTTTGTCCAAAAACGATAATCGTCATCCATCTTGCTTGCCTTTTCTCGCATTACACAGCATGCCCGACACAACCAGGTTATGAACAGCATGCACGTCATCATTGTGACATAGCTTTCTTGATAGGAATGGGGCGTTTCAATAACAGAAACTTGCGTTTGAAGAATGAAAATGCGAGTAATTTCTATCACAATTATGGGACAAAAAAACACCCTTTTTTGGTGCGGATCACTTGAGGGGCCCGGGCTGTCATATGATGGCATATTATGTTGTCATTTGGCAGCACGCTGGCAAAACGACACATAGCGTAGAGTAGTATGTCTAGGGGCAGGAAAGGCAAGTTAGAGTGAGGAGGAGTGATGTGAGATTGAGGAGGTGGTAGTGTAAAGCATACTATAGTCATTGTAAATACGTACAGCATGGTAAAAAGAGGGTGAGAAAGAGGTGGAGGAGAGAAAGAAGGAGAGTGAGGGATGATTGTAGCATAGTAGTGTGTAGCAAGATATTGAAAAGGGTGGGAAAGGGAATGCAGGTACAAAGGAAAAAAAGGCGGGCTAGAGTATAGTATGGTTGTGTATGGTATAGTACAGCGTATCAATGTGGTGGAAAAGAGAAGTGAAGGCGAGGAAGGACGAGGAGAAGAGAAAGGGGTAAGAGGACAAGGTAGAGCATAGCATTCGCATCACCGATAGGCTGTCCCGCCGCCAAGCAGTATTCGAGAGCTTCCTCTCAACGATGGTCAGTAGGCGGACGCTCCCTTGTTCAGCTGTGCTAGCCTCAGTGTCAGCGCGTTAGCAAGAAATGAACACTACCACTTTGCATGCTTGCTGCATCAGTGAATAAACCGGAGCCTTCGTGACGCGATAAATCGGATTTGTTCTCGTGTTGCGCAAAGTTTTCGTGAAAATACATGGCAGCTCGCACTTTCGATGATAGCCCTTGGGATACACATACTATGCAGCTTCGCGAGGTTTTCTCTAGCCAAGCAGGTGATCGTCTGACCTATATTTATTCGAAATTCACTTTCTTTTACATGTACATTGCATTTGTCAGTGCTTTTCTAACACATGATCCCCAAAACATTGTATGTGGAAGGTCGTGTGGGCACGCGATTTGCTCAAATTGGTCAGCGCTGCGCCAATTGTTTTTATATGTTTGTTGATAGATGGCAGCACACTGCAAGTGATTTGCATGGATACCCGGCCACTGTGGAGTTAAAAGAAATTTAGCTCGCCCTTGTTTTGGCCCGACAATTACATCTTCCGGACCTCTGACCTGGCATATTGCATCCACTCTGGCTCTCCGTATCGACCCGCTTCACAAGTATACGGAAATTTTGCAACGCCAAAGACTCAAAAGACAGAAACCTCCACTCCCAGGGCCAAACCTCATTAAGAACCACAGGTGGCGTGGCATAGCCAACAGACCTTGTCCTACCCCAATTCCAACATTTTGTCAAAGATAGATCCTGTCACACACACACACCACAAGTGCAGGTTTTGTACCAATGAAACAGCCACCCTTTACCACACTTTATTGGAATGTCCACACAATCCTTCTTTGCAGCCGCAGACACAACACAACATAGAAGGGTGGGAGGCAGCTCTGTCCGGCTCAGATCAGAAGAGCCAAGAGGCCCCCGTGAAACATGCGAGGACAGCGGCACGCATCAATGGGATCCTGGAATTGGGGTTCCACTCACCGATTTACTCGCGCAGAGAATCTAATCAAACGTTTTATTCTCTTTCTTGTTGGCGGGATGGCGAAATGTTCTCCCCACCAGGATGAACATGGTGATGCGCTGTTGTTAGTGTTGTCAAGTCGTTCGGCGAAGGGAATCCCTCAGATTGCTTTCAGCAGTGATGTTAAAAGAAACCATCTTGACTACGAGGATTTTTCGCTGGATATAGAAAGGCTGTGAACGCACCGAAAATGACAGTGACCGTGAACGATCAGCTGCTAACTCACGAGAAGTGAGTTTCCCTTCCATTTGGCTCATGCTTTAATGATTATTTGTGCTCGTTGGTCACCTTGATTGTATTTAATGCATCGTAGCCTTCAGCAAGGTCAAAATAAAAACATAATTTTTCTTGTGCAATGCATGTAGTGCAATTACTGTTGATATTATGCAGCGCCACATGCGTTTAACACGCTTGAGCTTGACTAGTGTAGTGAAATGGTTAGAGTGATGAAACATGGCCTACGAGATGGTGGTGGTGGTTAGAAGAATAAGAAGGTGCCTAATTTCTGCAGCCCAGTAGGGAGCATGGCGCAGCGCCTAGGCCTATGAGGTGACAAGCGCACGGCGTGTTTCTCTCCGGCCCTCCCAATCGGTGGTGGTGGTAGTGGTTAGAAGAGAAAGAAGGCACCTAATTTCTGCAGCCCGGTAGGGAGTCGGCAAAGTCGATGCTTGCAAGCATCGACTTTGCCTCTCGTACATCTTGGCCTGACATTCCCAAATGAACGCGAAGTTAATAAAAGTGCACAACCGTTTTTTTTATTTCTCGCCACATGCAAGCTTCGCCAACAGTGTGACAGACTTTTCGACCATACGAAGGAGCGCCGCGGTGCGGAGAAAAGAGCGGGCCAAGGCCACCTCTGTAAACACGCTTTCTCGGTGCGATTGGGCCCCAGCATGGATGGGCCCCAGCGTCCCAGCTAATGGTGAGTTCCACTGGTAGATCCGGAGCGGCCGCCGAACTCCTGGAGCGAGCACTGGGATTGCGCCAAGCCAGATCTGCAAGTGGAACACGTGGATGCCCCGCCTCAGGTCGTGCCGGAATTCGTTTGCACATACGTCACTAAACCGATGTCGGAAACTTCTTCGACATAGCCGGTTATCTTGGGCGACTTCGGTCGTGCGCACGGTGGGAAAGCAAGTACGGCTCGTTGTCCTCGCTGCTGCTACTGCTAGCAGAACTAGTGCCCTCGCTGTCGCTCAAAGCAGGAAGCGAAAGAGCAGCAGCACGTTCAGCAGCATCGAACAATGCTATTTAAAAATGTAAGCACGTGCACAAGACACCGCCTCGACAAAGAAAAAAAACAAAAAAAAAAACGCTCAAGACAGCTGCAGGCAACAGCGCTGCTCAACTGTGCCGGAAATGACGGCAACGCATTCTCGTAGTTCCGGCGAAATCCGTCTCTGCTAGACGGAGCACGCGGAACGCTGAGTCACGGAGTGGGTTGCTCCTAATCTACCAGTTGAGCACGTGAACTTGCTTTGAAGCTATCAGTGAATTTGAATCAACCAGCTATCGGCGAATTCCACTCGTCAAACGGGAGCAATTAAGTTTTCTTGCTCCACGGCCGAGAAGCTTCATTCCGCTGGTAGATTCAAAGCGTACTGTGCGTTTGTACCGAGCTAAAGAGTCCCATGAGAAGTTGGCTTCCCCGCAATGCGCGGTCAAAACCAGCGAAAACGTTTAAAGCCCTTGTCACCCTTCATAAGGCTCCACTTTTGTCTGACGTCACGCCTTGTCACGTGGGCGTACTGTACATTTGTTTGAAGCTAAATTAATGATTCCATGAGAAGTTGACTTCCCCGCAATGCATGATGGAAACCAGCGAAAACTTTTGAGGCGCTTCTCACCCCTGGTAAGGCTCAAATTTTAATTGTCTGACGTCATGCCTTGTCAAGTGGGCGTACTGTACGCTTGTTTCGAGCTAAAGGTTCTCTTGAGAAGGAGCCTTTGGGTAATGCATGGTCAAAACCAGCGAAAGAAGTTGAGGCCTTATCACCCCTGATAAGGTTCAACTTTTTTCTAACATCGCACCTTGCCACGTGGGCGTACTGTGCGTTTATACAGAGCTAAAGCGTCCCCTGAGAAGTTGGTTTCCCCGCAATGCATGGTCAAAACCAGCGAAAAAGGGCGAGGCTCTTATCACCCCCGATAAGGCTACACTTTTGTCTGACGTTACGCCTTGCCACATATTGTATGTTTGTTTCGAGCTAAAGCTTCCCCTAAGAAGTTGGCTTCCCCGCAATGCATGGTGAAAACCAGCGAAAAAAGTTGGTCTTTATCACCCCTGATAGGGGCCATCTTTTGTCTGACGTCACGTGGCGTACCGTACGTCTGTACCGAGCTAAAAAGTACCCTGAGAAGTTGGCTTCCACGCAATGCATGATCAAAACCAGCGAAAAAAGTTGAGGCTCTTATCACCCCTGATAAGAGGTGATAAGAGCCTCAACCACTTCCGGCCTCCAAAGCGAGCAAACGTGTGTGACGTGTGCTCATTTATCAACGGGGTGGGGGGGAAGGGTTTCAGCGGCCCGCGGTATCAGGGCAACTGTCAAGGATTCTACGGATTACCAGGTGCTTTTGCAACAACTACCTACAAGGCAAGTTGTTTCAAACACTTTGTTTTTACATGCTGACGTGAGTGCAAGCAACGTTACTAGATTCTTTCAGTTTGCAAACTGCGCCGCCGCAGGTGTCACCCTTCTGTGCACCACCACGAGGGGCGCGCTCGTCGTTTAGCTTTGGTTCAGACTGTGACGGTGGATGGACGTGCTTTTGAGCGCTCCCGATCGACTGCGCAGATAAGTGGTTTTGCATGTTTTGAGCTTGTCTATAAAATTATAAGGCAGCAGTTAAAATCCCTGTAGCACATACCTTACCGTACGGCTTTTTCCGGTGTCTGTCACCGGGTATTCAATAGTTTGCGCGCGCGTGTGTGTGTGTTTGTTTTTGTGTTTGTTTTTTTATTTTGCCACACCATGGGGGAGGTGCACGTACATTGAACACGCAAACTTTTGTAGTAGAGCTTAGACTTTCTCTTTTTCATAGGGCAGGGCTCGAGTTTTGTAATTATTGAGTGAGACAAGTCATAGGGACAATTGGTGTAAGAAAGACATGGTTAAAAAGACTGTAAAGTGTTCAGGATGTGGGGTAGGTTTGAAAGTGGACCCAAGTGTAGAAGCGGATGGAGAAGAGGCTGACGCGAAGTGTAGGCAATGTGAGGTCGAGGAAAAAAATGGAGAAAATGATGGTTGCCCAGAGTGACCTGCTGATGAGAATCACCGAGCTCGAGACTGCGTTGGAGACAGAGCAAGAGAAAACGAGGGCAATGTGAGAAAGGCTTAGGTCCACCGAGGAAGCACTAGCCAAGGTGAACAGAGAAGCGGCCTACGAAGAGAACAGTAGGGAACCGGCAACCAGAACGGCGGAGAAGAAAGAGCAAGCAAGTTTGGAAAAAAACAGGTTCAGCCGGTTCAATTGTCGCAAGGCCCAGCTTCAGCGAAATAGTAGGGGGGGGGGGGTGGGATGGGACAAAGCAGCCGGCATCACAGGTGCAAGTAACCCACAGGTGCAGGACGCTCCAGCTGAAAAGTCACAGCATGTGATAATCGCTGGGGACTCGATTTTAAATCGATGCACAGAAGCCATCAAAGGGAGGGTAAGAGGTGACAAGAGGGTTGCAGTAGGGGCGTTCTCAGGACACAAGCTGGAAGCAGTCGTGAGGCAAGCGAGCGCAAAACTCCAAACTACAGCTGATAGACGAATCCTCGTGATAATTTCACGTGGTTTAAACGATGTCTTAAATGAAGATACACCAGGACTAGCAACCACACTGGCGAAAGGCGTCCATGACATGTGCACCACTTCTCCTCAGGTACAGGTAGTGCTATGCACGATACCGGAGGTACCGGTGCGTGATAGTAACCTGCAAAGAGCGATTGTCAACTCAAACCAAGAGATATGGCGGATGAGTCCAGAGAAAGGCTTTGAGGTGGTGGAAATTAACAGAGAGGTGCATAGGTGGGGTGGTTTTCAACGAGACAGAATTCACTTCGATGGGCGGCTAGGTCATGAGGTGGGTTGGCGATTTGCAGGACGCGCGGTAGCTTTTTTGGGGGGCAAGCGGGCCCTTCGGGGTGCAGGATAGCTAGTAACCAGTAAAACAACCAGGGAGACTCTTTGACAGGTGGTATGGACAGATAAGATACCAAAGTGGCACCAGTATCTAAGATAGGTAGAGTCCGGGGCAGAAATAGACGTAGCCACGAGCGCCGAGCCAATTCAGACATAGGGTATATTAACATGCAGGGTGGTAGGAATGGGCTAAAGTGGGAAGAGATAGAAGAACAGCTAAGGAAGGAGAGGCCGATGGTATACGGTTTTGTAAAAACACATCTCAGGGACATTGAACAACCTCCTAACAATCCGGACTACGCGTGGGAATATTGTAATAGAACAGAAGGCAGCAGAAAGGGGGGTGGTATTGGGGCATTCATTCATAAAAGTACAGACTGGCAAAGGGTCAAGCAGGAGTGCAAGGAACATTTATGGCTAAAAGGGATAGTGGCTGAGCAAATGACACTCCTTGGTATCGTATAGTTGTGGATGGGAGCAAAGGCCAGAGAGGAAAACAAGGCAATGGTAGAGCGTATATCAAATGACATTCAGGAGTTAGGAGGAGAGTGCGAGATAATTATACAGGGAGATATGAATGCGTACATAGAAGATATAGACGGGTATACCGACCCGACAGGCAAAATGATCATGGATATGTGCGAAAGGCTTGATTTGATCATTTTCAACAGTACCGAAAAGTATGAAGGGCAAATAACATGGGAGGTAGGAAGGCTGCAGTCGACGATAGCTTACGCACTGATGTCACATACGATGTATGATAAGCTCAGGGGAATGCACATAGATGTAGGCGGCTCCAGAGGTCTGTGTAGTGATCACAAACGTATCAAGCTAAGTTGTGCAAGGGCAGTGAAAGTGGGAAGGTGACAAGATGAGCAACTACAGGAAAATTTTTATCCAGAAAGGCAAATTGAAATAGCTACCAAACAAATTAAGAAAGTAATCACTGAGGACAATAGAACAGTGTGGACATACACGAATCTAATTAGACTGTTTGAGATAGAGCTTGCTAAGGCACGTGACAAGTCACCCCGGAAAAGAAGACACAAACCCAAAAGTTGGTGGGATGAGGCAGTTAAGAGAGCCATAGCAAAACGTCAGGAAGCCTCTAGGGAACACAGATATGCTAAGCAGTGGGGTGAACCGACAGATGATGTTGAAAGAAAATGGGAAATCTTTCTAAGCTGTAGAAGGGATGCATCCCTTCTGATCAATGAAAAGATTAGAAGAAAGGGAGCTCATTGGCTGGCAGAAATACATAAAGAAGATAGAAAGGCAGCTGCGAAATTTTGGAACCATCGAAACTCCCTAAGAAATGAGACGAGCCTAGAGCAGAGGTTTATAACTACAGGTCAAGGTGCTAGGCTAGAAGGGGACGAAGCTATTGAATATATAAAAACAAGGGTGACAGAAAATTTTCAACAAAGAAGTGCTTTGAGCAGCACAATAGACAAGGATGAATCAAGTGGTGCAATGGCTCCATTTTCACAACGAGAGTGGGAAAGGGCTGAGAAAAGGGTTCCTAGTAGTACATCAACAGGCCCAGATGGCATTCCAATTATGCTGATAAAGACATTAGGTGCGAAGCCTAAGGAGGCTTTGAGAGAGGCAGTAAGCAAAATAATAATCGATGGTGAAGTTCCCGATGGATGGAAACTAAGCAGGATGAGCATGATCTATAAAGGAAATGGGGACAAAGCTGACATAAACAACTACTGTCCTATAACAGTGACATCAGTGGTCTACAGGCTGGCGATGCAGATTATAATGGAAAGACTTCGGGCAAGTATAGAGGTTGAGGGGTGCTAGGGGTCCTGCAGAATGGGTTTCGGAAACACAGGAGGTTGGAAGACAATCTCTTCTCACTGACGCAGTGCATCGAAATAACAGAAAAGAAACCCTGGCCCCTGTGGCTAGCATTTTGGGCTACTAAGGGAGCGTACGATAGAGCGGTTCAAAAGGACTTGTGGGGAATACTGGACACACTAGGTGTGGAAGATGGAGTCACTAATATTTTAAATGATATCTATAAAGGTAACAAGGTAGTTATAAAGTGGGAAAAACAGGTATCCATGCCTGCAGAGGTAAAACGGGGGCTTAGGCAGGGGTGTCCCCTGTCACCCTTATTATTCATGAAGTACCTACAAGGATTAGAGGCAAAATTAGAGGGAAGTGGACTGGGCTTCAACCTCTCTTTCGTCAAACAAGGAAAACTCATTGAACAGGCACTACCAGCATTGATGTACGCAGATGATATAGTGCTAATGGCTGACAACAAGGAAGATTTGCAGAGCTTGGTGGACATCTGCGATAATGAGGGAGATAGGTTAGATTTCAGATTCAGTAAGGAAAAATCAGCAGTCATGATTTTTAATGACAATGAAGGTAGTGAGCTTAGAATACTGGAGGTCACGCTAGAGATAACAGATAAATACAATTATCTGGGCGTATGGATAAGCAATGGGGCCGAGTACTTAAGGGAACATGAAATATACGTGACGCCTAAAGGTAACAGGAATGCAGTGGTAATGAAAAACAGGGCACTGTGGAATTACAATAGGTATGATGTTGTGAGAGGAATATGGAAAGGGGTCATGGTTCTTGGACTGACGTTCGGCGATGCAGTCTTGTGCATGAGATCAGAAGTTCAAGCAAGATAAGAAATTAAGCAACGTGGAATAGGTAGGCTTGCCTTAGGAGCTCACGGGAATATACCAAATCCTGGAGTACAAGGTGATATTGGATGAACATCATTTGAGGGCAGGGAAGCCAGCAGCAAGATAAAATTTGCGAAGTGATTGAGAGAAATGAAGGAGGAGCGTTAAGCTGGGAAGGTATTCAGCTACTTGTACATGAAGAATGTCGATACAAAATGGAGGAATCGAACCAGAAAATTGACTCGTAAATACCTAGAAAACAGCAGGGGGCCAAACCAAAATGAATTATAAATTAAGAAGAAGGTGAAGGAAGCTGAGACTTATATGTGGAGAATTGGCATGATTAGGAAGTTCGCACTAGAGATCCATCAAACTTTTAAGCAGGAAATTGCCAAGAAAACGATCTATGATAATACTCGTGTATTTCTCTACTGTTTGAGGCCAGGACGGGAGTATTGCGAACAAATACATATCGGACCAAATAAGAAGGGGTAAACACGGTATGCAGTGAGTGTGGAGAGGAAGAGAAAACTTTCGAACACTTGGTAATGTGCTGTAAAAGGCTTCACTCTATAGTTCAGGATGATGGCGCAGAGTTCTTCAAAGCACCGGGGTTTAGGGACAGGGAGGGCAAAATAGACTTTAAAGCGGGTAGAATTAACTAAAAGGAGGTTATCTGATTGGTGTCTAAAGTCAAGGCACGAGTGAAAATAAACCCTTCACTGCAAAGTACGAGCCCTCAACCTCACTATATAACGGGAAAAAATAAATCTAGTTTTGGTTCACTAAGTATTACGGCTTGGTGGCGTTAGCCACCACCTGATCTAAAGGGTACAGCCATATCAGTCGATTCACCCATCTACATCTGGCGGCGACTTCGCGACTCACCTCGGTTCTCAATTCACCAAGTCGGCACGAGGTGGAGCGCGACCAAGCTCCAAGACAGAACTTTTTTACAAAGAAACCGACAGCGAGATTCAAACCGCCGATTTCCCGGTTTTGAAACAGACACTCGACCTCTCAGCTACTGCCCCATACCAAGACTGACACCATAATCTTAGGCTGAAACTTCGCCTTGTAGATCTTTCGAAACTGATAACTATCTATGACCTTCAGAAAACGCTACGATTTACCCATTCATCTAAAGATTTTCTGAATTTTATTGAAGGTCATTCGCGGTTATCAGTTTCAGAAGATCTAAAAAGGGAAGGATCAGCCTAACATTGTAGGTCGACTACTGGCATGTGACGGTGGCTGAGCGGCTACGTCTTCGCATCTTAATGAGGAGGGCGGTGGTTCGAATACAGCTGCTGTCCACAAATGTACTTATATTTCGTTAGTCATTATTTTTCTCAAGTTTTGTTGTGCTCCACACCTGGTGATTACCTAGTGACTCACCTGGGTTCCCATATCGCAAAGTCGGCACTAGGTGAGAGAGAGAATAAAATATTTATTTGCCACCGAGGAAGGAATGTCGGTGAGTGGACTCTTTAGTCGGGGATCCCATTGGCACGGGCCGCTGTCCTCGCTCGTCTCACGAGGGCCTCTTGGGTCTTCGGATCCGAGCTGGACAGAGCTGCATCCGCCCTACAGTGTTGTGCTGTGCTCTGAGTTGTAGATGTGAATTGTGTGGGCATTTCCATACCACGTGGTACAGGGGGACTTTTTTAGTGACGCAGAACCTGCACTGTGGTGCATATGTGTCGGGATCTGTCTTGGACAGTACGTATGGATTGGGGTAAGACAAGGTCTGCAGGCGACGCCACGCTACCTGAGATTCTTTACTAAATCTCAGGTAGCGTGGGCGGAACAGAAGGTATGATCGAGAATATCTGTGTATGTTAGGAACGGGTCCATACGCGTAGCCGAGGGGGGGGGGGGTGCGATATGCCGGGGTCGGAGGTCCGGAAGAGTAATTCTCGGCCCGAGGCCTGGGCGAGCTGAATGCCTCTAACTCCGCAGTGGCCGGGTATCTATATCAGCTGTTTCCATTGGCCCTCTGAGCGTGAGGACGAGAGTTGTGTAAGGAGTCGATGCGCAATGGGGCTAATGTAGTCTGCAAAAATTTCGGTAGGGTGCTCTTGAATCTGTTAGAACGAAAGTGGACCTTGAGTTTCGTAGAGCGAGAGCAATTCCTGCTTCTTCCATACTAGTTGTTTGTGTGCCCTGGGCTGATATACAATCAACCTGTTCTACACAATGAATGACGCTTGTTGTATATTTGCCTTTCAGTGGTACAGCTGCATCGACAAAGAAGGCGCCCTCAGTACCTGAGTAGTTGTGAACTTTTGCTCGTGCCCGACGTCGATGTTCGTGGAACTGAGGATGCATGTTGCGTGGAAGTGGTTTGATGATGAAGTCCTTCTTCCATTCATGTGGGATACGTTGTTTTCCCCTTCTCTCAATGGGAGCCTCGATGCCAAGTTCTGATAGTGTTTTCCGTCTCGTTTTAGTGATGGCAAAGGCGCATGACTTGATTCGTGTGGTGTGTATAGAATAGTTCTGATACGGTATTGTGGAGCCCCATTCGAAGCAGACGTTCCGTGAGTGTCCACGGGGCTAGGTTTAGAGCCTTCTTGAGAGCCACACGTTTGACTCGGTCTACTTTGTGCTCGTGTGCTTTCAAGATCCTCAGGTAAGAAAAACAATAGGTTATGCGATTGATAACAAATGCCCGAGCACCAGAGAGCTTGCGCTACACCTGGTGGCGACTTGGCGACTCACCTGGGTTCTCAGTTCGCCAAGTCGGCACGAGGTGGAACGTGACACAGCTTCATAACATAAAAATATTAATAAAGAAACCAACAGCGAGATTTGACCAGACACTCGACCTCTCAGCTACAGCCCCATACCAAGACTGACACTACAATCTTAGGCTTAATCTTTGCCTTGTAGATCTTTCTAAACTGATAACCACTTCTGACCGTCAAAAACGCGCTACGATTTACTTATTCATGGTAAGATTTTTGAATATCATTGAAGGTCATTCTCGGTTATCAGCTTCAGAAGATCTAAAAGGACAAGGCTCAGCCTAACATTGTAGGTCGACTGCTGGTATGTGACGGTGGCTGAGAGACTACGTGTTTGTTTCATGACCAGGAGGGTGGTGGTTTGAATCCAGCTGCTTTAAGCATTGCCACTTATGTTTTGTTATAGATATTACTTTTTTCAAGTTTTGTAGCGCTCCACCTGGTGATGACTTAGTGACTCACCTGGGTTCCCATTTCGCCAAGTCGACACCAGGTGGAGGTCGACAGAGCTTGCGCTCCACCTGGTGCCGATTTGGTGATTCACCTGGGTTCTCATTTCACCAAGTCGGCATGAGGTGGAGTGCGACAGAGCTTCAAAACATAAAAATTATTGATAAAGAAACCGACAGCGAGATACCAATCACCGACTTCCATGTTTTGAAACAGACACTTGACCTCTCAGCTACTGCCCCATACTGTAATTGACGCTTTATTCTTAGGCTGAACCTTCGCCTTGTAGATCTTAGGAAATAGATAATCATATATGAATTTCAAAAAAAACGCTACGATTTACCCATTCATGTAAAGATTTTCTGAATTTTATTGAAGGTCATTCGCGGTTATCAGTTTCAGAAGATCTGAAAGGGGAAGGATCAGCCTAACATTGTAGGTCGACTGCTGGCATGTGACAGTGGCTGATTCGCTGTCTTCTTTAGCTTTGTTTTGTCTATTTTCCCCTTTGCTTTCTTTTTGTAGATTACTGGTCTTGGTCGACTTCCTCGGGTTAATTTCCTCAGGGGTCGTTTGCTAAGGGGGCGTGTCCTCTACTTTCGCCTTCTGTGTGTCGCCAGGACACACTTCTTCAACATCGTCTTTGTCCATTAGGGGTTCCACCATTTTTCTCTTTTGCAGCAGGGCCTGTTACGTTCGCATACGTCCTAACACATTGTGACTCGTCGTGTCCATAGCGTCAACAGAGTGTGCAACAAGGAACAAGACATTCACGGAATGTCTTCGTGGAACAGACATTTCGTTTTTCTGCATCGTAGGCAGAGCGCAGCCCTGCCGGGGGCGACAACCAACGCCTGCTCGCCAGCGACGCGTAAGAAGTGGGGCACGTCATCTACGGTTAGTCCTTTCCTTAGCACAAGGCTGACAATCTGTGTCAAAGAACCCTTGTCTTGTTGTCTTGTAGGCCATAAACACGCCACTGCTCCTGCGAAATCTCTTTAACAGTGCCGTAGGGTGCTAAGGCCTCACACACATCCTCGTGGAGTATGTTGTGAAGCAACCAATGCACTTTTGAGCCTATAGCTTGGTTACTGGATCAACGCCCAGGCAGTGGTGCTCTTTCGCGTTGACGTTTTTCGCTCGCAACATTTCTTTCACCGCATCGCCGTTCTTGAATGTCACGGCCCATACGTGGCTCATCTGATACGCCCCTAGCGCAACCACTTCAAAAAGCAACTTAAGTTCGCCAACATGTCCCTGAAATGTTCTACGCGATATGGCCTTGCACTCAACGTTACTAGATTTTTCTTCAGTTTGCAAACTCCGCTGGGAGGAGGCGACGAAACGCAGCCCCTTTCGTGTGCCGCTCCATAAGTGGCGCTTCCGATGCCATTTGACCAGTCGCCGTGATGTAATGGATCCTATGCACAGTGTTAAACGGAGTTCTTGCCGTTAATTTGGCTTTGCGGGAGTTATTTGCCGTGATAGTTCACTAAGGTTATTACGAGTGGGCAATTAAAGCACCAGTTGTGCGGCTAATGTGGTGCCACATGGCGGAGATGTGAGCGCGATGCCTGAATCTTGCGGGCATTATATTAATTTAGCCTTATTGCGTTCTTGTTCTTTAAAATTCAACCGTATATATTAAAGAACCGTAGCAGTTGGCTTAAGGGTAAATGCTGGAGGACTATGCACTTGAATTCAGGTACATGTTGGAGAAACCACAGGTGGCAAAATTTTTCAAACTCTTCAACACGACGTGCCTTGTAATCGTGTAACCTCAGTTATTATTATATGACTGAGGCACACACCACATTCATCTGATGCCGCCGGAGATATTGGAAGTGTAAAGCTTAGAACAACTTGTTAGTTCCAGATAACTTAAATTTACGACCCAAACGTTTTTTTTGAAGGAAAGAGAGTACACGAATTCAATAAATGCGTGTCCCTTATAGTGCTATTAGATGCAAAATACAATGAGTTCAGCAAAGTCTTATTTAACACAATTTATTGAACGCTACAACAAACTGGAAGTCACTTTTGTTCACGCGGTATCAAAACTACTTCAGCGTGAACATGATTGATTGATTTGTGGGGTTTAACGTCCCAAGACCATCATATAATTATGAGAGACGCTGTAGTGGAGGGCTCCAGAAATTTCGACCACCTGGGGTTCTTTAACGTGCACCCAAATCTAAGTACACGGGTCTACAACATTTCCGCCTCCATCGGAAATGCAGCCGCCACAACCGGGATTTGATCCCGCGATCTGCGCGTCAGCAGCCGAGTACTTTAGCCACTAGACCACCGTGGTAGGGCTTCACATTGAACATTGCGCACGTAGTCCTTCAAGATATTTTCCTTCTGGAAGTGGAGGTCGCACACAGCGCAAGATCCTAATAGTTCCTTATCCAATCTAGGTATTGCTCGTCGCCACTGTTGAAGACCCACTTCATCAACGGGTGGCTTGAAAAAATGCCTTTTTTCGGTCGCAGATTTCGTTGAGTCGTAGCCGCTTCGGCAACCACTGACATAGCAGCGAGGCATGTTTTATAACATGGAAAAACCGTCACACGACGCACGAGAGCTATGCAGCTAACAACCGGCACGATAACAGAACAGAGCTGACATCCAAGTGAGACACAACGTCAATTGTCACCATGATATCGCAGTAAGCAGCAGTGGGAGCACAAACTGCGCGAGTGTCGGTGATCTCGCTGAGACACACAATGATAGCGATTGCCACGGAATACGCCTGCACTATACTTGCTCGCTACGACGAAGCACCTGCTGTTTTGCTTCGCCGGCGTGACCTGTGGTGTGCGCCTAACAGCCGTGAGCCTCGTCAGACCGGTTGGTTGGATGGATGGATGGATGGATATGGCTGCACCCTTTAGATCGGGTGGGCGCTAGCGCCACCAAGCCGTAATACCTAATTAACCAAAATCTATAATTATTTTTTTCCTTTAAATAGTGAGGTTGAGGATTCGTACTTTGCAGTGAAGGGTTTATTTTCACTCGTGCTATGACTTTAGCCACCAATCAGATAACCCCCTTATAGTTAATTGTACCCACTTAAAGTATATTTTGCCCTCCCTGTCCCTAAACCCCAGTGCTTTGAAAAACTCTGCGCCATCATCCTGAACTATAGGGTGAAGCCCTTTACAGAACATTATCAAGTGTTCGGCAGTTTCTTCTTCCTCTCCACATGCACTGCATACCGTTTCTACCCCTTCGTATTTTGCCCGATATGTCTTGGTTCGCAATACTCCCGTCCTGGCCTCAAACACTACACTACCCCGAGTATTATCACAGATCCTTTCCTTGGCAATTTCCTGCTTAAAGGTTCGATTGATCTCTAGTGCAGACTTCTTAATCATGCCAATTTTCCACATATCGGTCTCCGCTTCTTTCACCTTCTTCTTAACCGATAATTCTTTTTGGTTTGGCCCCCTGCTGTTTTCCAAGTATTTACCAGTCAATTTTCTGGTTCGCTTCCTCCATTTTGTATCGACATTCTTCATGTACAAGTAGCTGAATACCTTCCTAGCCCAACGCTCCTCCCCCATTTCTCCCAATCGCTTCTCAAATTTTATCTTGCTGCTAGCTTTCCTGCCCTCAAATGATGTGCATACCATATCACCTTGTACTCCCTGATTTGGTGTATTCCCGTGAGCTCCTAAGGCAAGCCTACTTGTTCCACGTTGCTTAATTTCTAATCTTGCTTGAACTTCTGATTTCATGCACAAGACCGCATTGCCGAACGTCAGACCAGGAACGATGGCCCCGTTACATATTGCTCTCACAACATCATACCTATCGTAATTCCACAGTGCCCTGTTTTTCATTACCGCTGCATTCATGTTACCTTTAGTCGACACGTATATTTCGTGTTCCCTTAGGTACTTAGCCCCATTGCTTATCCATATGCCCAGATATTAGTATTTATCTGTTATCTCTAGCGTGACCTCCTGTATTCATTGTCATTAAAAATCATGACTGCTGATTTTTCTTACGGAATATGAAATCTAACCTATCTCCCTCATTACCGCAGATGTCCACCAATCTCTGCACATCTTCCTTGTTGTCGGCCATTAGCACTATATCATCTGCGTACATCAATGCTGGTAGTGCCTGTTCAATGAGTTTTCCTTGTTTGATGAAAAAGAGGTTGAATCCCGGTCCACTTCCCTCTAATTTGGCCTCTAATCCTTGTAGGTACATCATGAATAATAAGGGTGACAGGGGACACCCCTGCCTAAGCCGCCGTTTTACCTCTGCCGGCTTGGATACCCGTTTTTCCCACTTTATAATTACCTTGTTATATTTATAGATATCCTTTAAAATATTAGTGACTACATCTTCCACGCCTAGTGTGTCCAGTATTCCCCACAATTCCTCTTGAACCACGCTATCGTACGCTCCCTTGATATCCAAATATGCTAGCCACAGGGGCCTGTGTGCCTTTTCTGCTATTTCGATTCACTGCGTCAGTGAGAACAGATTGATTTCCAACCTCCTGTGTTTCCGAAACCCATTCTGCAGTTCCCCCAGCACCTTCTCATCCTATATCCATGCCTGCAGTCTTTCCTTTATAATCTGTATCGCCAGCCTGTAGACCACTGATGTCACTGTTATAGGACGGTAGTTGTTTATGTCAGCTTTGTCCCCATTTCCTCTATAGATCATGCTCATCATGCTAAGTTTCAATCCATCGGGAACTTCTCCATCGAATATTATTTTGTTCACTGCCTCTCTCAAAGCCTCCTTAGACTTCGGACATAATATCTTTATCAGCCTAATTGGAATACCATCTGAACCTGTTGATGTACTACTAGGAACCCTTTTCTCAGCCCTTTCCCACTCTCGTTGTGAAAATGGACCCATTGCACCACTTGATCCATCCTTGTCTATTGTGGTGCATAAGGCCCTTCTTTCTTGAACTTTTTTTGTCACCCTTGTTCTTATGTATTCAATCGCTTCGCCCCCTCCTAGCCTAGCACATTGAGCTGTAGTTATAAACCACTGTTCTAGGCTTGTCTCATTTCTTAGGGAGTTTAGATGGCTCCAAAATTTCGCAGCTGTATTATTAATTGTTATGTACTTCTTCCAACCACTGAGCACCCTTTCTTCTAATCTTTTCATTGATCAGAAGGGATGCTTCTCTTCTACAACTTAGAAAAATGTCCCATTTTCTTTCAACATCATCTGTCGGTTCCCCCCGCTGCTTAGCTTGTCTGTGTTCCCTAGATGCTTCCTGAGGTATTGCTAAGGCTCTCTTAACTTCCTCATCCAACTAACTTTTGGGTTTGTGTCTTCTTTTCCAGGGTGACTTGTCACGTGCCTTAGCAAGCTCTAGCTCAAACAGTTTAATTAGATTCGTGTATGTCCACACTGTTTTATTATCCTCAGTGATTACTTTCTCAATTTGTTTAGTTGCTATTTCAATTTGCCTTTCTGCATAAAAATTTTCCTGTAGTTGCTGATCTTGTCTCCTTGTCACTTTTACTGCTCTTCCAAAACTTAGCTTAATACGTTTGTGATCACTACCCAGATGTCTGGAGCCACCTTCATCTATGATCATTCCCCTGAGCTTATCATACATCCTATGTAACATCAGTGCGTAATCTATCGTCGACTGCAGCCTTCCTACCTCCCATGTTATTTGCCTTTCACACTTCTCGGTACTGTTGCAAATGATCAAATCAAGCCTTTCACACATATCTATGATCATTTTGCCTGTCGGGTTGGTATACCCATCTATATCTTCTATGTGTGCATTAATATCTCCTAGTATAATTATCTCGCACTCTCTTCCTGACTCCTGAATGTCCTTTGATATACACTCTACAATTGCCTGGTTTTTCTCTTTGGCCTTTGCTTCCGTCCGCAAGTACACGAAACCAAGGAGTGCCATTTGCCCTGCCAGTTTCCCTTTTAGCCATAAATGTTCCTTGTACTCCTGCTTGACCCTTTGCCAGTCTGTACTTTTATGAATGAATGCCCCAATACCACCCCCCTTTCCGCTGCCTTCTGTTCGATTACTATATTCCCACGGGAAGTCCGCATTGTTAGGAGGTTGTTTTATGTCCCTGAGATGTGTTTCTACAAAACCTCATACCTTCGGCCTCTCCTCCATTAGCTGTTCTTCTATCTCTTCCCACTTCAGCAGTTCCTACCACCCTGCGTGTAATATACCCTATGCCTGAATTGGCTCGGCGCTCATGGCTACATCTATTTCTGCCACGGACTCTACCTATCTACTCTACTGGTGCCACTTAGGAATCGTATCTGTCTATACCACCTGTCAAAGAGTCTTCCTGGTTGTTTTCGTCGTTACTAGCTATCCTGCACCCCGAAGGGCCCGCTTGCCCCCCTAAAAAGCTACTGTGCGTCCTGCAAGTCGCCAACCCACCTCATGACCTAGCCGCCCATCGAAGTGAATTCTGTCTCGTTGAAAAGCACCCCACCTATGCACCTCTCTGTTTATTTCCACCACCTCAAAGCCTTTCTCTCGACTCATCCGCCATATCTCTTGGTTTGCGTTGACAACCGTTCTTTGCAGGTTGCTATCACGCACTGGTACCTCCGGTATCGTGCATATCGCTACCTGTACCTGAGAAGTGGCGCGCATGTCATAGACGCCTTTCGCCAGTGTAGTTGCTAGTCCTGCTGTATCTTCATTTAAGACATCATTTAAGCCGCCTGAAATTATCACGAGGTTTCGTCTATCAGCTGTAGTTTTGAGTTTTGCGCTCGCTTGCCTCATGACTGCTTCCAGCTTGCGTCCTTGGAACGCCCTTCTGCAACCCTCTTGTCACCTTTTACCCTCTCTTTGATGGCTTCTGTGCCTCGATTTAAATTCTAGTCCCCGTCGATTATCACATGCTGTGACTTTTCAGCTGGAGCGTCCTGCACCTGGGGGTTACTTGCACGTGTGACGCCGTTTGCTTTGTCCCTTCCCAGCCCCACCACTATTTCGCTGAAGCTGGGCCTCTCGACAAATGAACCAGCTGAACCTGTTTTTTCCCAAATTGCTTGCTTTTTCTTCTCCGCAGTTCTGGTTGCCGGTTCCCTACTGTTATCTCCGTAGGCCGCTCCTCTGTTTACCTTGGCTAGTGCTTCCTCGGCGGACTTCCGCTTTTCCCCCGTAGCTCTCGTTTTCTCTTGCTCTGTCACCAACGCACTCTAGAGCTCGGTGATTCTCATCAGCAGGTCAATCTGGGTAACCATAATTTTCTCCATTTTTTCCTCGACCTCACATTGCCTACACTTCGTGTCAACCTCTTCTCCTTGCCCCGCCGCGGTGGTCTAGTGGCTAAGGTACTCGGCTGCTGACCCGCAGGTCGCGCCGCAGCCGATTCCCGGCTGCGGCGGCTGCATTTCCGATGGAGGCGGAAATGTTGTAGGCCCGTGTACTCAGATTTGGGTGCACGTTAAAGAACCCCAGGTGGTCAAAATTTCCGGAGCCCTCCACTACGGCGTCTCTCATAATCAAATGGTGGTTTTGGGACGTTAAACCCTACAAATCAAATCAACCTCTTCTCCTTCCGCTTCTACACTTGGGTCCACTTTCAAACCAACCCCACATCCTGAACACTTCACAGTCTTTTTAACCATCTCTTTATAACACCAATTGTCTCCATGACTTGTCTCACTCGATAATAACAAAACTCGAGCCCTGCCGCCCGAAAAAGAGAAAGTGTAAGCTCTACTACAAAACTTTGCGTGTTCAATTTACGTGCTTCTCCCCCACGGCGTGGCAAAAGAAAAAGAAAAACAACAAAAAGCAAAAAATTCAAAACACACTCGCACAAAATATTACATACCTGGTGGCTGACCTCCGAAAAAGCCATGCAATAAAATAAGTGCTACAGGAATTTTAACTGCTGCCCTATAATTATAAAGACAAGCTCAAAACATGCAAAATAACTTATCTGCGCAGTCGATCGGGAGCGCTCAAAAACACGTCCGTCCACCGTGACAGTCCGAGCTCACAGTCCGAACTGAACTGAACAGTCCGAACTGCAGTTCTGCTGTCGCGCTCCACCTCGTGCCGACTTGGCGAATTGAGAACTCCGGTGAGTCGTCAAGTAGCCGCCAGGTTTAGCGCAAGCTCTCTCACGCTCCATTTAGTGCAAACTTCGCGAAATGGAAACCAAGGTGAGTCACTAAGTCATCACCAGGTGTGAAGCGCTACAAATTTTGAAAAAAATAATGATTCACGAAATATAAGTAGCTTTGTAGATGACATGTGGATTCCAATCACCAAGCCTCTCAGCCACTGTCACTTGCCAGCAGTCGACCTACAATGTTAGGCTGATCCTTTCCCATTTAGATCTTCTGAAACTGATAAGCGCGAGTGACGTTCAATAAAATTCAGAAAATCTTTACATGAACGGGTAAATCGTAGCGTTTTCTGAATGTCATAAGTGGTTATCAGCTACGAAAGATCTACAAGGCGAAGGTTCAGCCTGAGATTGTAGCGTCAGTTTGGTATGAGACAGTAGCTGAGAGGTCGGGTTTACTGTTTGAAAACCGGGAAATCGGTGGTTCGAATCTCGCTGTAGGTTTCTTTATTAATAATTTTTGTGTTTTGAATCTGTGTCGCGGTGCACCTCGTGCCGACTTGGCGAAATGCGAACCCAGGTGAGTCACCAAGTCACTACCACGTGTAGCGCAAGCTCTGTCGCGCTCTTCCTAGTGCCGACTTCGGGAAATGGTAACCCAGGTGAGTCACTAAGTCATCACCAGGTGTGGAGTGCTACAAAACATTCGAAAAATAATGAATAACGAAACATAAGTAGCTTTGTGGACGACAGCTAGATTCCAACCACCGACCTCCTGGTCATGAACCAAAGACGTAGCCTCTCAGCTACTTTCACAAGTTTTTCTTTAATACCTGTCCTTGGTACATACAATTCAAACAACATTGATGGTAAAACCACTCCATGAACCACGTACATACGGTGACATTGCAGTCAACCAGCCTGGTGCTGGTATCGTCGGATAAAAATTCTGGTAACGTGACCAGTGGCTCTATTTTGAGAGCCAGTCGGGTGGTTCCAGTACCGCTTTGTGAATCTCAAGATACCAATGGACCGTCTCTCTGAAGTAGGCTCGAGCAGGCCGTGCATCTTTATCAAAATGATAGCCTGCCATTCTTGAACGCCACAAAGAGTGGAGCCCATAAGCATAATTGCGTCGAATGGCAGTCCATTTTCATTCTCTACACTCAACACTCTAAGGTAAAAGGGTGTTAAAAGGGTGTATGGTTCGTCCTTTTGGGGACTAATGGGGCTGCCACAGCTATTCATCTCTTTAAGGACTAACGGCGCCGGGTCTAACAGTTAGTCCCCATAGACGAGCTCAAGGGACTAACATTAAGTCCTCACATTTACGCCTTAGCGAGTAACCATTAGTCATACAATTCACTTTAAAGGACTAACATTTAGTCCTCACATTTGAACCTTATAGGGTAACTATTAATCCCCATATTTACACCTTACAGGGCAACCGTTAGTCCTCACAGTTGCACTTCACCGGACGAACGGTCGATTCACTCAAATACTCCAATCGGATGAACTTTTTATCCCCAGTTCAAACATTATTTTTTGTTTATTTTCCACCAGGCCTAACATTTTTTCGCCTATTTTTTTCTGCGCAGTGAGCAACAAATAGCACAGAAAAGAACACGCGAAAAAGTATTGAGCCATTTATGTGTCACTCCTTTCGCAGTCACGGCAACAATGAAAGAGAAAAGTGAGCCATCGAAATCTTTTATTTTTCCACAGACACATGAAGTATCTCCATTCTTTTAAGTGAAGTTATGGTGAAGTGTACAAGCCCTGTCTCGTTGTCACATCTTGTTTACTCTTTGTGGAGCTCCTCTGACGGAAGCGATAGATGACAGACATTGCAAACGCCACCGCTATTGTGTTTCCACGGCTGTAGGTACAATAAGATAGTAAAAATAGTTAGACACACGTGACAGAAGATGAAGATGCACGCCTATGACAAGTACGTGCAAGTTAATATAAAAACGTGCGTGTAAATTATGACACACAAAACTGTACCTTCACATCTCGCACAGTCCTTCAAAAGCTGCTCTGACGAAAGAGATGGATGACAGGCATCGCAGACGCCAGCACACACAGCCTTCAGCACGGTGTGTGCCCATGACTGCACAATAAGTATGTAAAATAGTGAGTCACACGTGACAGAGGATGAATACGAATGCATATGAAAAATACGTGCAAGGTGAAATAAAAACATACGTGAGATATGACATGCTAACAATTTCACCGTGATGTCACACATCGCCAAAGACTCATTTCGATCCCCGTAGCGCAACAGCTTAGAAGCGGCGGCCACAGTCACAACTCCGCGAAACACTGTGCCGCCAACAATTCGGCGAGTCCTAAGCGAGCGACGTCGTTCAGCTCGAGCAAGCGAACGCAAGCGAACGAGACCAAACACAGCGCTGCACGTGGAGTGTTGGCCGCCAGCGAACTTCGAACAGGAGAGCGAGCGTACGCTCGGCCGCCGCTACGAACAGCTCCGAGCTGGTTTGGAGCTAGCGCCGAAGAAATCGACGGTAATGCTGCTCTTTTCCACAAACTCGAGCGAGTGCAGCGCGCAAACGCGAGTCCGCCGCCGCGGCCAAAGGACGGCGCCGAGCTGCTTGCGACCGACTGACGGGAAAGCCAACTGTAATGGCGACCATTTTTCAGTGAGTTCCGACGCTAGCGAAAGCTCCGCCAGCCCATGCTGGTGCACTTACAGCGCGCGACACACTATAACCAAGCTCGTTACGAGAACTCGCAACGTGTTTTCGACGACTCACAACACAGCGACGAGGTCTCAGCCCATTATCGTCAGCCCGGAGCTCATCGCAGCGGCGAAGACAGGCGAGCACTCGATGAGCGAGCGTACGGGAGGCCGACGGCAATGGCGATCAATTTTCAGGCGGTCGCACAGCACACGCGAACTGCAGACGCCTAAGCTGACCTTCGCGGTGCATTTCGTGCGTGCGATATACAACACGACAGAGCCCGTTGCCGGCAAGCGCGATACGTATCGCACACGCGACAAGTAGAGTAGAATAAAGAATGATAACCTACTTGCAAAAGAATCCAGCGCTGATTTCTGCCCGGAGTCGGACTGAAGTATATGTCCGATAGGCCTGCTGTTTTCTCGGCCGTCATGTTGGCCTTCCCAACGGCTGCTGTCATGTGTTGGTCGTGTCTGAAGCCAGAGATATAGAGCGCGGTGTGTTGACGTGTCGAGACTTGCTCCAGACTTCATGGGTGCAGCAAAACGTAAAAGCAGCAGCCCACGCTCATCCAAGCGTACACACAAGCACCACGTCGTAATTCCTAGATCGTTGAATCCAGGCGGCCGTGGTCGAGCACTCCGAGCGTGACGCAACGCGAACCATCGCCAGCAAAATACGGGGAAAGACTGAGCCAGGAGAGGAGGAGGACGGATAGTGACCTTGGCAACGCTTTGCACACTGCCTGCATTCCCAGAACGGTTCATCTCTTGAGCATGTTTGGAGACTAAGTGGTTTGCACGTGGCACGCTTCCCTCTGTGTTTGCTCCTCAACGGTCTACCCGTTCATCGCGCGCGCCTATTGGGCTCCGTTACTCCTTTTCGGGCAATGTTGCCTTAGAGTGAAGAACCGAATCCCGTGTGGGTTCAACGGGAATTCTTTCTTAAGAGCCCTTTGCAGCACATCCCAAAAATAAACCCCTTCCCAGCAATGTAAAAACACATGGGCTATGGTTTCTGGGATCTTACAAATTAGGCAACGCGTGCCCCAAGGAAAATAGCATCCTGTTCCCCAAAAATGTTTTTCACAGGCAATGTACCAGAATGCAACTTAAAGAAAAAAAGTTTTTCCAGGCTGCACATACATTTTCTTCACTCTATTCAAAACGTTTGTGCCTGGGCCTTTGCTGTACAATGACCTGTACAACGGCACAGGAAAGACATTGTCGCATAAAGCGATATACAGTTCTTTTCGTTTAACAATCGAAAGGTATTCTTTTGAAAACCGTACACTTAAACATCTCCTACTAGACACAGTTTCTTTGTAATAGCCTCCTATCCCTCCTACAGACTCTTCGGTGGACACAACATATTCCGGCCGATGTCTGTCTGTCTAGTCGCAATCGACGGAGGTTGCGCAGGAAGGGATCGGTGACGTCTCGAAAAAAACAAAAACCGAATAACTAGCTGCCGTATAAATAGGTGACCTAACCCAAGCCCCCCGTCTTTTACTCTTCGGAACAAGTTAGTACGGCTGCATCGTTCACATCCTGGGGCCCACAAAAAGACGGCAAATATTCTGGGGAACTTTTGCACATTCGTCCTTGAACAATGTAGTACCTGCATGAGGTACCAGAGCTTGCTTATAAAAAATAGATTGCAGACAGTGGCTCTTGCAAAAATTGACAACGCGCCTCCTTTCCACTTCTCGGCTTTTTCCTGTGTGTCCTTAATTTGGCCTTTCCAAAACTGGTCGCTGTCGCGATGTGCGTCAAGCGGGACACCTAAGTGCTTGCCCGGGATTGTTGCCCAGGGCACGTTAGCGAAGTGGTCTGGCTTCGTTGGCCACGATCCATGCCAGAGCCCCAAACACTTTGACCAATTAACACCGCTCCCAGTAGCTTAACTGAAAGCACGCACAGTACCAACAGCCCGTTTAATACTGTCTTGATCCCTTGAAGAGATAGCCACATCATCTGCATAAGAGAGCAGCTTAGCTTCGGCTGCCTGCAACTGAAAACCGTGAATTATTTTGTCATTGATTATTTTTAGGCACAGCGTTTCTATATATATATACAAAATAACAAAGGGCTGAGGGGATAACCCTGACGAACCGAATGCTGCACGTTAATGGAAGCCCCCAGATTCTTATTTACAATCAACCTCGTCGTGCAATCCCGGTGCGCCAGGACCACTTCCTCGCAAATAACAGAACCGACGTTAACATGATTTACCACAGAAAACGAAATTTGGTGGTCAACACAATCAAACACTTTTTCTAGATTAATCTATAAGAAGACAACTTTTTTTATAGGAATAATAACAGAAATATAAAACGCTGCATGCTTTATGAATATTTAAGGCTACGGAGCGCCCTTTGATGCCGCACGTTTGGTGAGGCCCCACGATGTCCTTTATCACTGCCTGTAATCTTCGAGCTAACACCTTCATGTAGATTTTATAGTCTACGTTTGTTAGGGCTATAGGACGATACCCTGAGACAGATTTCAGTTTACGTGCATCCTCTGTTCTCGGTATGAGAACCGTATGGGACGACCTGTGAGATGGCGGCAAAGTATTTAATTCATAAGCTTCAATAAATATTTCTGTCGAAATAGGGCTAATTTCATGATCAAACTCTTTATAAAAGGCGACCGTGAAATAATCCGGACCGAACAACTACACTGGGTATAACTTGTCTATGGTATCCTCTACTTCGGTCAGTTGTTTCACGCTCCAAGCTCTCTGTTATTTCGTCATCCAGACGGGGTAATAACGGCAGAAATTCATTCTGGAAGCTCACTGAATTTGCGTCGTGCAATGCGAACTACTCGCGATAATGGTCCATGAAAGGTCTTGTGATGCCTTCAGTATCACTTAATACGGTGCCGCCCCGCTCTATATCGCTTACGCAGTTTCTTTCCGCGCAAGCTTTTTTCAAGCCTAGAGCGCGTTTCGACGGCATTTCACTTCCTGCAGTGTCCTCCGCCCTTGCCCTCACCAGAGCGCCTCGACAACGCTCTTCATCCAGCTGCTCTAAGTTTTGTTTTACTTTTCTGCTATCTTCCCACCACTTTCCCGGGGCTCGGCCTTCCTGCATGAGTAACTTGTCGAGTAGTATCCTCAACTCAGTATCCTTCTTTTTTTTTTACATCGTACCGAATGCTCGTAGCCCTGTTTGTTGCTTTAAGTTTGAGCTTCTTTTTTGCAAAGTTTCCACTGTTGCCAAAGGTGAATCTTTTCGCTGGGGCTTATTCTGCAAATTTTTTCTTTCACTTCCGGATCATAAATATCCACATGCAGAAGGTTACTATTTAATTTCTACAGTTCCCATGAGAATGAAGTGCTTCGCTTCGAAATTCCGATAGAGCAGAGGACTAGGCAGTGATCGGAAAAAGACACAGGAATGACATCATAACTAGTGCATTCGGGTAGGGTGACGACGGAAACGTAAATGCGGTCAAATTTTGCGTGGCTAGGGCGTTCAAAACGCGTGTACTTGACCGCACTTGTACCTGTAATACACTCCGCTACATCCTCGACGTCCCATTTTGCGACAATACTAGCCAAGAGGTCGGTACTTTTAGCTCTGTGATCCCGAGTGCTTGTTTTGTCGTGTGCACTCAGGACACAATTAAAGTAGCCCAGTATTACTAATTTCTTTCCCACACAGAGACATTGCTCAAGGCCGTGAAAAGACAGTGCCCTTTCTTCAACCCTGTTGGGCACGTACACGCACACGACCCGCCACTCGGTGTTATTAAGAGCAAAGTGAAGAACAGCACATCGACCCGCTTCACAGAAAAAATGGGCGTTCCCTTTAAGCCCAGGCAACTGGCAACTTCTTAACAAAAAGTACGCAGCCAGCCGATGTGCCCACCGCGTGGCTAACTACAACAAAAAACCTTGACGCAAACAGTTGCACAATGCTGCCGGTCTGTGCATCGCCATCGACTATCATTTTCTGTACCGCTAACACGTCAATGTCGCGCTCCGTTACGAGGCGGTAAAGCTGGCTTTGTTTTCGTTTACCTGCCAGTCCTCTGACATTAAGAGTGGCGACATTCAACGAAAAAGCTTTTCGTGAACCATATCAATAATCTCTTACATGATTGCGGGTATTATTTGGTTTATTGGGTGAAGTTGTATCCAGAAGAATGAAGAATCGAGGCAGAAGAAATCAACACTTGTACATGAAATTACCGAGACGAGCACGGTCGAAGACAATCTCATCGTCGCTTGGACACGTCGGCGTGGCCGAAAAAAATCCAGCGTAATCGCTGCGTGGTACTTTCGTTACTTCCAGGATAAAAAGAACTACTATCGTCGTGCTCGTAATCTTATCACGAGAATCGCGAATGCTTCCGTAGACACTGGCGTGGCCTGCCCTGAGTGACAGAACTTGTGTGGCTAATGACACGCGGCCACGATGAGGAATAAAGCAAGTAAGCGTAACAATATATGTCGACATGATGATGTACACCCTATATGTGAATGTCGGCTAAATGTAGGGAAGACAGACTTCCCTCACCGATCCCATCAGGAGTATCGCTTCGGGATCTCTGCTAAGGACGACAAACATGAAGGGGTGATCAACAGTGAACGTGATGCTAGCCTCCTTATCCTCCCATGGGCCAACCTTGTGGCCTTTCTCTTTGGTCTGTAATGAGACGCACTGCACGGCAATGGACAGGTGGGGACCTCCTTCGGAGAAACTAGAAGGGTCGACTTCGTCTGACGCCAAACTCGACATGTCGGCGATGCCCGACACGAACACGTCCAAGACTCCCAATCCGGGCAGCACGTCCTTGAGGTCGAACGTCTGCTTGACGGCGAACTTGGGTAGCCTGACGTCCACGCTACCTCGGTCTTGGAGGCGGTCAAGGCAGCTCTGCAGCCTGGGTCCCGTCAGCGCTGTCTCCAGGGTGCTTAGTCCGTTGCGTTTGTGTGGCAGTAGGAGCACCATGGACTTCTTGTAGCGCCGGTATCGGAGCTCTAGGGCCGTGGCATCCAGTTCGTCATCGCAGTCGGCCGCAGGAAAGCGACCCCGTTGGTACATCATACTGACTGGGTCGGAAGGGGAGATGAAGGAAGTTGTGAGGCATGCAATAAAAGATCACTGGCATCAAATTTACCTGCACCACTATTTTCGAATTCTGAAGTAATTATCTAACCCGTGGTAGCAACTCACGACAGACTAGGAATACAACCAAGGAACTAATAACTATATTTTATACTCATTTATATGAGCAGTATAGAGCAGATTCTTAGCGAGTGGAAAGCCTGCCAATTTGTAGCGTTGGCAGCGCTGCTTTGCGACCACCACCTGACTATGTACTATCACACTGAACAGAAAAAGTGAGGACAGGCTCAGCTGACATTCTGTCTGGTAGTTGTCTCCATTGAACACGACCATATTCACCGTCAAGAGCACTGAGAAGCGATGAAGGGAACATTCTGCAATTGGGACTAATCGGATACGTCATCTCGCGATTCATTTCAGCTTCGACTTCTTGTACAGTGTGTGTCAAGGATGGAGGTCGTTCTGAACAGCGACGAGGAGGCGCCTGAGGATGCACGATTGGGTCATGTTTAGCTATGTATGTTGCTCCGGATAAATGTAGCCTGAACGGTATTAAGGCATACGCACAGGTGTTTACGAAATAGTGGTGATGGGGATATATACTGATATTGACATTTTTTTACTTTTTGGACAACTACAGTTATCGACACGTGTCTCCTAGTTTCTGCCCAATGTGCATAATTAAAACAAAAACTTATAAAAGGTATAAAAAGGCAACTCATTCGGAATTAAGCTGCTGTCACAAATGTACATCAGCACAGAACTAGTACAGGCTGTTATGACCGTCGTTAGCAGGCGCCATGCTGTCGCTGAGAAGCGTAGCCGGGCAGCGTTCCCACGCCTGGAACCCCAGTTTTCTCGGAACCAGCGTCCAGAGCTGACGGGGGAGCGGCGCTCTTTTAATCCTTAGTCAAGTAGTCGACCGGCCGACTGCCTATGCCCGCCAGGCATTGTGATGATGATGATGATGATATATGGTGTTTTTTGGCGCAAGGGCCATTTGTTGGCCAAAGAGCGCCATTTCATCTTACTAAAAATATGGACAATGATTGTGATAAGCGGCTGTATAAGGGCCATAAAATTCCTCGCGATAAGGCGGGTAAGAACATACACGTAATAAAATGATGACCATGCCGTGAAAGATGTGTATGGTGTGAATGATGACAAAAGTTGGTGATAATAGGACGATGGTGGATATGTATGGCATTAGCACAAGTGCCTCACTCGTTCATACCCTTGCGTCCAAGGGCCGTGAGGCAAGTGCTTTCTTGTGTAACCTCCGCAGCAAAAACCTCTCTAGAGAGGTCGTGCTACGGAATGCCCGGGTATATGATATGAAAATTATGAATTTCTTTTAAAAACGCTAACAATGATTTATGACTAAAAGGCGGTTCCCTACCGACGAACATTGCAGGGTGTAAAGGTATATGCTGTCGGTAGGGTAATGGAAAATGTCGTTTTCTTAGAGTTTCTAAGTGTTTGCACTGGATTAACATGTGAAGGACTGTCAATGCTTCACCACATCTGTCACACAATGGTGGATCGCCACCAGACAAAAGATATGTGTGTGTCGTGTATGTGTGTCCTATCCTGAGTCTCGTTAGTATTACCTCTGTATGACGCGATTTCGATACGGGCAGCCAATGACCAAGGTGTGGCTTAATAACGTGTAGTTTGTTTTGTGTGTGTGTATCCCACTTGCTCTGCCAGTATACCCTGAGGTTTCGTTTGAGAGACGGCTTAAGATCAAGGGCCGGGATTGATATGGGTGTAGGGGCAGTGCTTTTGTGGACGGATGCAGCGAGCTGATCCGCCCTCACGTTGCCTTGAATCTCACGGTGCCCTGGCACCCAGCACACTACAACATGTTGGTTGAGTGTGTAGAGTGTGCATAAAATGGAGTAAAGTGAAACGAGGACAGGGTTTTTTGTTTTTTAAGACTGTGCAGAGCCGTTACCACACTGAGGGAGTCTGTATAAATTACTGTTTTTTGTATTTGTGATTGTTTGATGTGCTTAGCTGCCACAAGTATCGCGTAAGCTTCCGCTGTGAAGATACTTGTGCCTGGATGTAGAGGGCCAGCATCCGAAAAGTAAGGGCCAACAGCAGCGTAGGACACAGAGGAGTTAGACTTAGAGGCATCTGTAAAAAACTCAGGACGTGTGTATTTGTGTTGAAGTTCCAAGAAGTATGTTCGAATATGGGCAATAGGCGCATGTTTAGTAACTTCTAGGAAAGACACATCACAATCTATAGTCTGCCACTGCCACGGTGGCGGGTATGCTACAGGAGCCATTAAACTGTGTTCGAGTGACACTCCAGTGTCCTCAGATAGACCCTTCAGGCGAACTGAGAAGGGCTGCCTCATTGAACGCCTGTTTTGAAAAAGAATGGAGCTCGACAAGTCATTAATAGTAGAGTATGAGGGGTGCCTCTTATCTGCTTTCACCTTAAGGAAATATACAAAGGACATGTAGGTTCTTTGCAGATGAAGCGACCACTCATTTGACTCAACGTAAAGGCTTTCTACGGGGCTGGTGTGAAAAGCACCCGTAGTAAGGCGGATGCCCGAATGGTGCACGGGATCCAACATCTTCAAAGCACTTTGAGTCGCACACTGATAAACAATGGCCCCATAATCTAAGCGGGTGCGAATAAGGCTTCTATACAGGTTCATGAGGCATTTCCTGTCACTACCCCACGTAGTACGTGACAACACTTTCATAACATTCAAGGCTTTTAAACATTTTGTTTTTAAATACTTTATGTGGGGTACGAAGGTCAACTTGTCAAAGATTAAGCCTAAGAATTTATGCTCAGCTTTGACGGACAGACGTTGCCCGTTCAGTCGAATGTCAGGTTCCGAGTGCATGCCTCTCTTTCGAGAGAACAAGACACATGTGCTTTTTTGTGGGTTAAGTCGAAATCCGTTTTCATCTGCCCATTTGGAGGCCTTATTTAAACACAGCTGTACCTGCCGCTCACACATGGCCAAGTTGCATGACTTGAAGCCAAGCTGAACGTCGTCGACATATGTACAATAGAACATATTGTGGGGAATGGACAAGTGCAAAGAATTTATTTTAATAATAAAAAGTGTGCAACTAAGCACACCACCTTGTGGCACGCCTGTTTCCTGGACAAATGTTTGGGAGAGCACACTGCCCAGACGGACACGAAATGTCCGGTTTGACAGGTAACTTTCGATTATATGAAACATTCTTCCGCGCACACCAAGGTGGGACAGGTCTCTTAGAATTCCGAAACGCCATGTTGTATCATAAGCCTTTTCAATATCGAGGAACACAGAGAGAAAATATTGTTTATGGACGAAGGCGTCTCTGATCTGTGCCTCGATACGAACAAGGTGGTCTGTGGTGGATCTACTTTCTCGAAACCCGCACTGAAATGGGTCGAGCAAATTATTTGTTTCAAGAAAATGTACAAGTCGGCAGTTTATCATTTTTCGAAGACTTTGCACAAGCAGCTTGTAAGTGCTATAGGCCTATAACTCGAGGGTAAAGAAGGGTCCTTGCCCTCTTTCAAAATGGGAATTATAATAGCCTCTTTCCAGGAGTTAGGGATAGTGCCAGAAGACCAAATAGCATTGTACAAACAAAGTAAGGTTTTTCGGGTTTCGTTTGGTAGGTTTTTTAACATTTCATACATCACACGGTCAGAACCTGGGGCAGAAGTACTGCAGGAGTTTAGAGATGTTCGGAGCTCAGCTAGACTGAAAGCTTGGTTATATGCCTCGTATCTGGTGGATTTGTGTTCGAGTTTCTGCTTTTCTATTCTTGTTCTGTATTTTTGGAAAGTGTCAGTATAGTGGGACGAGCTGAATACCCGTTCAAAGTGTGCACCGAGGAAGTTCGCCTGATCTTCCAAGGTATCACCCTGAGTGTTTACGAGTGGGAGTGAGTGTACTATTCCTCCTGCTACCCTACGAAACATGTTCCAGACTTTGGCCTCTTGTGTATACGAATTTATTCCTGATAAAAACTTGTGCCAGCTTTCTCTTCTGGCCCGCCGACGCGTTCTCCTGCCTCGAGATTTTATTTTCTTAAAGCTCTCAAGGTTTTCCGCTGTTGGCAAGTTCCGTAGCAATCTCCATGCCCTGTTCTGTTCCTTTCGCGCATTACGACACTCCGTGTTCCACCATGGGACGTGTCGTTTGCCGGGCATTCCAGATGTTTGCGGTATGCACCTGGCTGCTGCGTCAGTTAGAAAAGCTGTGAAATACTGCACAGCTTCACGTATGTTTAACCTACATATGTCTGTCCAACTCAAACGTGTAGTGTTATGGAACTGTTCCCAGTCTGCTTTGTTTATCTGCCATTTGGGAACGTGTAGAGGACCTTCATATGTTGTTTGTGAACTCAGCACTACAGGAAAATGGTCATTACCATGTAGATTATTTATGGTTTTCCATTTGAGTAGGGGTAGGAGTGAAGGTGATACGATGCTGAGGTCGATAGACGAGTAAGTTTTGTTGGCAACGTTATAGTATGTTGGCTCTTTCCTATTCAACAAACAGGCACCGGAAGAGAAGAGAAATTGTTCAATGAGACGACCTCGTGCATCAGAACGAGAATCGCCCCACAGCCCACTATGTGCATTTAGGTCCCCAAGAAGCAAATAGGGTTCAGGCAGTTCATCTATTAAAGACTGAAATTCACGTCTTTCAAGACAGTGGTGGGGAGGTACATACAAAGAGCAGATGGTGACGAGTTTGTTTAAAAGTACCGCTCGAACAGCCACCGCCTCAAGGGATGTCTGGAGTGGTAAATGTGTACACGCTACTCCTTGGTTAATAATAATGGCTACGCCACCGGATGACACCACAGCATCATCTCGGTCCTTTCGGTATATGACGTAAGCACGTAAAAAATTTGTATTGGAGGATTTCAGATGTGTTTCCTGTACACACAACACTTGAGGTGAGTGTTTGTATAAAAGCTCTTGGACGTCGTCGAGGTTTTTAAGCAGGCCTCTGACATTCCAATGTATAATTTGTGTTTCCATATTGGAAGTAAAGTAGTGCTGTGTGTACGTTAAGGGAGTGACTTGTTTAAGCTGAAAGGTCGAGCTCAAGTAGTAGGGCTATTATCAGGCCCTGTTATGAGCTTTTTAGTTTTCTTGGCGCGCTCCAGAGAGCCGCGCCGCTCTTTTGGCACCAGGGGTGCCGCCGTATCCATTGCCTCCTCGGAGGCACTGGATGCCCGCTCATGCGAGCTGGTTTTTCGAAGCTTCGGCCTCGCCTGGCGAGGTGAGGCCTTGAGACCCGAGGACCCTGGAGTCCCTGGTCTCTGTTCGATAGTAGGCGGAGTAGACTCAACTACTGCCGCCTTGGGGGCAGGCGCCACAGCCAATGGCTCGCTCTGCGCAGGCCGAAGGAGTGGCGAGGGCTGGTGCGACACTGCCCCCTGGCGCGCCGCATCAGCATATGTGGGGCCATAAAATGGCGAGACTCTTCTTGCTTCTTCAAATGTAATGTTTTCTTTTATATTTAAAGTGATGATCTCTTTTTCTTTTTTCCAGAAAGAACAGGAACGCGAGTACGCGGCATGATTACCACCACAGTTCACGCAGTGTGCAGGTGCTTCGCAGTTGTCGGAGGCATGGCCCACGACTCCACATAGAGCACAAGTTTTCCGGCCACGACAGCTTTGCGAGCCGTGGCCATATCTCTGACATTGGAAGCAACGGCGGGGATGGGAATATATGGCCTCACGGATGTCTTTGTATACCCAGTCTGAATGGTTTCCGGCAAATAGCTCGAAGCAAAGGTCAGTACTAAGTGTTTGGTTGGTATTTCTTTTTGATCTCTTCTTATCTTAATACGCTGTACGTTTGTCACGTTCTGGCTCTTCCATCCTTCCAGAAGTTCAGCTTCGGTCAGGTCAAGCAAATCTGCGTCCGATACGACCCCGCGAGATGAGTTCATGGACCTGTGTGGCGTAATACTGATGGGTGTGTCTCCAAACGTTGTGAGGGGTTTCAGTTAATCGAATTGGTCTTTGTCACGTATCTCAAGAAGTAGATCTCCGCTGGCCATTTTGGTAACCTTGTACCCAGCACCGAGAGTTTCGGTTAAGCATCTAGCCACTATGAAGGGGGATACAGTTCTGGCTTGCTTGTTAGTTTTTTACAGTGTATAACGTGGAAACGAGGAAACAATTGTCTTGGCCAGTTGAAAAAATTGATGTCTTCGGTGCGTACCCGCTTTGAGGAGGCACGATCACTAAGTAAAGGAAATGCTTTCTGCATGCTAGTTGTATGTTGTTCAGCAGCGTTGGCGGCCACCCACCACGGAGCCCAACGCGGGGACGCTGCAAGTTTGCGGATGCTAAAAGCTTGCAGACGTCAGCCGTACAACCCTGCTATAACACAATGCGCATAGGCCAAGGTAGGCTATTTGCACAGGGTTAACCCTTGCCGCCGAGAAAATTGGAAGTAAGCAGAAGAGAGTAGTAGACAGGAAAGCTAAAAAAGTAAGAAAGACGAAGATGTAGGGAGACAGAGATAGGAAAAGGCGACTGCCGATTTCCCCTGGGTGGGTCAGCCCAGGGGTGCCGTCTACGTGAAGCCGGGGCCAAAGGGGTGTGTTGCCTCTGCCGGGGGGCCTTAAAGGTCCAATCACCCAGCGTCGTCTCAACCCCCAGGATCCCCTTTTCCCCGGACACGGCAAAGCCACGCACGGCTAGGCGTGGGAGGGAGTAAAAACTCCCCCGTTAGCTCGGGTCCGTGGTGTCGCTACACACCAAACGCCTACTTGCGCAGGCGCCCCTGCGGGGCGCCAGGCATTGTCCCTGCTGGCCGAGGACGAGACGTAGTGTCGCCAAGACGCCGCGACGCCACAGAGAGGACAACAGGGACGGCGTCTTCCTGGGAGAGACCGCGGCGGCTGCCGCGGATCGCCCCGCTAATTGAGCGAACAAAATCGGCGGACCCTTTGAAGTATGCGGCCAGGATCGTGGGCACTCTCGACTAAAGGCACACACACTGACGAGGAAGAGCCCTGTTGGCGAAACCACAGTGCAGTGTTCCCGTGGACCTTGCATGCTCACCCCCCCCCCCTCACCTGTGTGTGCGTGATTGGTGTTCGACTCGGAGAGGAGGAGCCCGACAGGGCATAAAACGACGCGGCAGAGTGCTGGACGTCGCTCTGAATCATGTAACGGTTCAACCACCACGTTCATGGTTTGTGAACTCCTAACCTTCCTATGCTGTAAATATTTGTAAATAGTGCCATAAACCTGTTTGTTTTTCGTATCCCCCTCTTGTAAGCGGTCGTTTCCTCAACCCGAAGCTACACCATGCTACCACAAGAGACCGGGCAGCCCCCGATCCGCAACAACTGGTGATCAGCGGTGGGATACGACTCAGCACCCCGAGCCACAACAACTGGGTGGCAGCGGTGGGATTCGAAGCTACAAGTGACAACAACAGTCGGCCCAGGAGAAGCAGCTGGCTCGAGACATGGATCTTGTATGGGTGAGTGCTTGGCTTTTCCTTTGAGTGAATCAGGTTCTAAAAGAGGATTAAATTTTAGAACTGGTAGTTAACTTTGCCGAAAGACTCAGTTTCGCCGTTTCGGAAAGTTTATTTTGGAAGTAGCGAGCACTCGGTACGATCATGAACTTACGGGAGCTGCAGAAGCCGGACTTGTTGCTGTTGTGTGAGGAATTGGGGATCGATACAAAGGGTTTGGCACGAAAACCCATAATCATTCAAGTGATTAATGAGTTGGGGGCTGAGGATGAGGAGCTCAGTGAAGCATGGGACCTCATCAGTCAAAGAAAGAGACAGCAGGAGGAGGAGGAAGAGAGGCGTGAGCGCGAAAGAGAACGTGAAACAAAAAGACAGCAGTCTGAGAGAGAGAAACGCTGCTTAGAAAGCGAGCGTGAAATAGAAAGACTGGAGCACGAGATTGCGATCCGCAAACGAGAAATCGAGTTGAGAAATAGGTCGGGCAGTAGTCCCCAGCAAGTGGTACCTTATCGCAACTTGAAGGCCGAGTTCTGGATGTCTAGGTACATGCAGCCATATACAGATTCAGGGGATATTGGCTTGTACTTTATGATATTTGAGCGGAAGTGCGAGGAACTGTCATTTAAACGAGACACATGGTGTCATAGGCTACTCACGGTTCTGCCTTGCGAGGCAGATGAGTGGACTTGGTGGCACCGACCAGGGACCGATGCTTATTCCTGCTCTTTTCGTTGTGCAGATTACGCTATGGCCTAAAGGCCTCACTACCGGGCTGGTCACGCATCTGCACACAAATGGAACTACGCCAGTGATCACCGATGACACAACAACAGGGAACGAATCTGCGCAAGCGCCTGCGATCTTCTACGCACCTCTACAGCGCAGCTACCACGCCACGGACGCGATCTCGTCGACGCAAGCAGGCGCCCAACAGTATAAAAGCCTGGCTCATGACACGAGACACTTCAGTGGACTTGGTGGCACCGACCAGGGACCGATGCTTATTCCTGCTCTTTTCGTTGTGCAGATTACGCTATGGCCTAAAGGCCTCACTACCGGGCTGGTCACGCATCTGCACACAAATGGAACTACGCCAGTGATCACCGATGACACAACAACAGGGAACGAATCTGCGCAAGCGCCTGCGATCTTCTACGCACCTCTACAGCGCAGCTACCACGCCACGGACGCGATCTCGTCGACGCAAGCAGGCGCCCAACAGTATAAAAGCCTGGCTCATGACACGAGACACTTCAGTGGACTTGGTGGCACCGACCAGGGACCGATGCTTATTCCTGCTCTTTTCGTTGTGCAGGTTAGTAACAATTACTCGGTAACCTCATTAATAGACGATGATGTAACCCTGATGGTGCTGCCAAGTCCACGCTTTCTTGTTGCCCTGATTGCTGATTGCTATGATGTGTGTAAGCTACTGTTACTAACATCGGGTGATGTTGAGCTAAATCCCGGTCCGAATTCTGATTCGGAATCGGACACCCGTCCCAACAATGACCTTTTAAAACAAATACTCAAAGAACAAACTAAAACAAATAAAACGTTAAAGGAAGTAGTGGCTAATTTGAAAAAGGTTGAACGAACTGTGGATAATATGGAAACCAGGCTCACTAAAATCGAAATTGATATGGAACGACTTAAACACTGCGAAGAAAAATTGGCCGAGTATGAAAGTAAGCACGCCACCATGAAGGGTGAAATTGGAAGTCTTGCACTTAAACTGGATGATTTAGAAAACAGAAGCCGACGTAATAACTTGATTATCTATGGTGTAACGGAAGAGTCTGACGAAGATGCTATCTTACTGGAAAAGAAAGTAAAAGATGACATTCTGAAACATACACTCGGTATCGAAGTAAAGACCATCGAAAGAATTCATAGAATAGGCAACCATAGAACCAGCCAGGGAAGGCCAATCATCCTACGTCTCTTCGACTACAGTGAAAAAAACAAAATCTTATCTTGCTGTTATAAACTCAAGGGTACGCCCTTATCCGTTTCCGAAGATTTTTCCAAAAGAGTAAGGGATATGCGCGCGCACTTATGGCACTCTGCGGCAAACGAAAGGGCCAAAGGAGCAAAAGTCAAACTGTCGTTCGATAAACTGAAAGTCAATGATAAAGTTTATACTTGGGACCCAGTAAAGAATGCTAGAACAGATATATCGAAGAAAGCGGGTCCACCACGAAACAACCGACCAACTTCAACTACGCATAAAACTTCTACAAATAAGAAAAACTCGAACTGACAGCACAGTACTAAAACACTTAGAATCGTTTCCCTCAATGCCAGAAGTGTGCTAAACAAGTTTGATGAACTAGAGAACATAATTTCGTCCTACCAACCTCACGTTCTAATAATAACAGAGACTTGGCTTCACTCCGGAGTACGTGACTCGGAAGTCGTCCCTCCCTCATACAGACTGCTCCGTAAAGATAGAGGGTCAAGAGGCGGGGGCGTAGCGGTAGCAATTAAAAAAAATATCAAATCCTTTGAACTCGATGGCATTCCCGACCACGAAAGCGTCTGGTGCAAAATAACATATTATAATAAAAGTATAATTGTAGGAGGGGTATATCGGCCTCCTAATGCGGCACCTGACTACATTGAAGTGATTCATGATTATCTTTCAAAGCATACTAACTCTAGGTCAAAAATTATCCTTGCTGGGGATTTTAATCTTCCCGGAATAAATTGGAACAATGGTTCACATGATGGTCGTGACGTTGCTAGTTCAGAATTACTACTGGACGTAGCGTTCGCGTTTTCATTGAATCAACTAGTAACTGAAAACACTCGGATCACTGCGACGTCATCGTCTTTACTTGACCTAGCGTTTGTAAGTAGTACATTAGAAGGTTCTTCTGCGTCCATCGAGAATGGCATTTCCGATCACAAATCGATTACCTTAACCTGCCCCATTTCATGCGCGAAGAAATACAAAAAGCCACTACCTACTTACTTTAAAGATTACGCACGTGCAAATGACCCTGCTGTGTTACGTTTCCTGGAAACACAATTTCATGAATTCATTGAGCTTACAGACGTAAAAGAACTTTGGGCGCATTTTAAAAGCACTGTTAAATATTGCGAAGACACATTCATTCCGAATAAAAAGAAACGCATCAACCGAGAATACCCTTGGATAACGCGTGAGATAATTCAACTGAAAAGAAAAATAAAACGACGGCAGAAAAAGGGAACCAAAAACAACGTACGTGATCTTATCGGGACATTAAAGCATAAAATGTCAGAAGCAAAAACCCGCTTCTTTAACACTACGTTAGCTTCGTTTATGGCGCACTGTCCCAAAAAATTCTGGCGATACTTATCAGATGAACGAGACTCAATCTCACAAATTAAAAATTCGGAACAAGTCATTAAAGATCCCGAACACATTGCTAATGAGATGAACAAGTTTTTTCAGTCAGTTTTCACGAAACATACCAGTAATGCGCAACTTCCTCCTTATACTGTGAAAATACCCATGGAAGAATTAATCGTAAGTGAGGAGGGCATACTTTCTCTATTACAAAAGCTTGATCAAAAGAAATCTACGGGCCCCGATCAAATCACTAACTCATTTTTAAGCCGATACGCTAATTGGACATCTAAGTATCTCTTTAAAATATACACGTTATCCCTTCAAACTTCACAAATACCAGACGACTGGTGCAATGCTGTAGTAGTTCCTATACATAAATCAGGCCCCAAACTAGAAATAAGCAACTACCGCCCAGTGTCACTTACAAGTTCGTGCTGCAAAATAATGGAACATGTAATTTTCAAGGCCATAATAACTCACCTAGAAACAAACGAACTTCTCTACAAACAACAGCATGGTTTCAGATCAGGCCTCTCAACTATAACCCAATTAGCTGAATTAACCCATGACATAGCCAACGCAATCAACGATAACGTCCAATTAGATGCTATATTTTTAGACTTTTCTAAGGCGTTCGACGTTGTCCCACATCTGGATTTAGTCAAAAAACTATCGGCTTTTGGTATTGATATCAAAATAATATCCTGGATCAACAGCTTCTTAACTAAACGGAAACAAAGCGTTAAAATTGACAATCAGCTATCAGAACCACTTGATGTTTATTCTGGTGTACCTCAGGGATCGGTTCTTGCACCTCTGCTGTTTTTAATGTTTATTAACGACATCCACTTTTCCGTTGAGAACACTATTCAGATGCGTCTGTTTGCCGACGACTGTGTCGTGTACACAGTCGTGCGCAATTCAGACGACCAAACTAAACTTAACAATTCACTTCAGGCAATTTATTCCTGGTGCAATACTTGGGGCATGAAACTAAACACATCAAAAACGCATTGCATTTCTTTTACAAATAAGAAAACCCCCCTTAACTATACATATAGGATTGGAAACTCAATTATCGAAAAATGCAATCAAGTAAAATACCTAGGCATTACACTCACGCCGAACCTTAACTGGGAACCACACATTTTGGCCATGTGTCAGAAAGCGGAAAAGAAGTTATCTTTCTTGAGAAGAAAACTGCGCAATGCACCACCACATATTAAAATAAATGCCTACAAAACTCTAATTAGACCATGTTTAGAGTACGCCGATCTCATCTGGAGTCCACATCAAAAGTACCTGATTAGTAAAATAGAACGAATACAAAAATTGGCAGTAAGGTTCGTATATTCAGAATTCGCGAGGCAGTCCAGTACCGCAGATTTACTCGCGAGGGCAAACTTAAAACAACTTTTTCAACGCAGAATAATGTCACGATTAAAATTCCTTTACCAATTATATCATGGTCATTTCCACATATCACGCTCTCATTACCTGCAAGATCCGCCTAAACAATCATTCCGACTAAATCATTCTAAAACAATACGCCAACCCTTAAGTCGCGTAAACGCTCACAAACATTCACTTTTTCCGTCGGCTATCTCCCTCTGGAACAGCCTACCCAATGACATTGTTTGTTGTAGTACGATTGACTCTTTCATCAACCGCATACAGTGTATTGAATTTGCTCCATGATTTTTTTGTTCTTTTTTTTTCTTTTTCTCTGGCAATGTATGTATTTCGATGTATCTGTGTACCCACTCCTGCTTGGGCCGTGAAGGGCCTGCAGTATATTCAAATAAAAAAAAAAAGATGAAGCTGTTGCGCGACTCAGTGAGCAGGACGCGAACAACTACGATGTAGTTAAGGCATAAATGTTCAGGATATTCGGAACTTCTGTCTCTAAAAAAGAAGAGCAGCTCAGGCAAGAGTCTAAAAGAAAGCGCGAAGCAAAAAGACAAGAGTCTGAAAGCAAGGCGCGTCAAAAAGCGCTGGACGTTGAAGCACGTCATGAAGCGCCAGGACCAGGGATCGCGCAAGAAAAGAACCCGCATATTCTCGAAGGCGTCATTCTAGAGCATGTCGAGAACGAGCCCTTGGTCAGTCTCGAGGTAGAGACAGTATCAAAAGACGGTCCTTGCGAGGATGAGGTGTGTGACAGCAGCCCTAATGGGCTCAGTAAGGAGCTGGAAACCATTCCCATGCCTCGAGAGGACGTCTCAAAAATTTCACATGTAGATATGATTAGTGCAGTGGCTAATGAGAGCAAGAACGCGAAGCTTCAGGAGTGCAGCGATGCCATCGGAGAGGGCCCAGTTAATGGTTTCATCAGCGTTGACAGAGACAATTTGGTCCGACAATCCGTCGTGATACAGAGTTCAAAAGGCGTAAGCGGGAGGAAAGACCTAGCACTAGCTCCAACGAGCTTCCCGACTTCTGAGGTCACGACGCGACATGATGATGGCATCGAGAGAAAAGAGGCAAGCAAACATCGCCGAAAAACAAAGAAGCGAAAGCGTTCGGCACTGCCTAAACATAGGACTAGTCCCACCCCGTCGCCAGAAAGACGAAGGGGTAGGCATTCAGTCAGTTTTAGGAAACGTCAATGGTGGCGTTCAGCCTGGCACAAGCGGCAAGCCAGCTTTGGAGGAGGAAAAGGAGGTGCATCACCCAAACGAAAGGCGCGTTTTAGTTCGACAACTTCAGGAAGGCGACCTTGTCCGAAGGGTCAACGTCGAAAGATCACAAAAGCTAAAACCCGCGTCGGGGCGAACACAAAGGCACAGTGGCCCCAGTTTTCCCCCTGTTTCTGGCGTCCCTTTCAAATTCCTGAGGGGAACAGGCCGAAGTAGAAAATGAGGTGTGACGGCAGTGCACTGCTTAGAGTTTGTGCATTTTGTAGCCTCTGGCGTGTTCGAAAACCGCCGGGACCGCGACCCCATCGGGTGTGATTCAGGCGAATATATTGTAGAAAAGGGGGCACGGTCAGTTTGAGTAGTTGTTGCACGCGCGTACTAAGTATAATTATTCAGGGCAACATTGGAGATTCATGTTTGAGTCGTTTTAGTTTTGTATAGGTTACAAGATTTGATGTAAAGTTTTCAAAAGGAAAACCGCCGAACCAAAGGCTGAAAGATGGCATCGAAGCTTTAATCATTTGTACGAATATGCAAAAAAAAACTGAACAAAATGTTTCATTTTTTTTAGTGTTTCAAAGGTTTAGTCTCATATTGCGTGCCTTCACTGCCATGTTGATTTGGAGTGAATGAGCATTTGAGGGAAGATATTAGAATAAACCAATAATTTTGTAAAATGATTAAACTTGGCGTGACACGGTGTAGTCGTTACGCGCTATGAGAATTGAGAACAATTGGCGCACGGTTTTAGCATAAACCAGTGTAAGTGTTGTGGGGTGCTTTTGATAAGTAATTAGATGAACTTTGAAGGCTAAAGCGTTTGGTTAGTAGTGCCTTGCATTCTGCAGTGCTGTAGGAATAAGGTTAATTGAAAACGCTCAGAAGAGCTTAGTGGTTTATTTCCTTTTTTCCCGGATACGTTAGCATAGGCAGGTAACTTTAACCAAATCAACCTTCTAGAAAGCAGTGTTCGTCTCACAGTTTTGTTGGTGAATTCTTTGAAGAATGATTGATCGAGTGACCATGAACAGATCATCAGGCTTTCCCGAACCATTGAGGTAGACCGTTAGGTCACAGCTTCGGTTAAGCTTTCGGGAGGCTGGTGAGCTTAATGTCTCAGTAGTAGACGGTTATTGGTACACGTAAACAAAAACGGACTTTAGAACAATTTTAGCGCTCGCTGAATTCGAGTTCCGGACCGATGCTCTCAGCGGGACAGAACCGATGTAAATAGTCAGCGACAAAAAGAAGGAGGCTGCCGTTCTATGTCTCGACGACAGTGGCACCGCGTATGATGCACTCTACTTGAGCCGGAATTGAGGCTCTCGTGAGATAACGTACTGCGCTTCAGGAAATGAATGCGCTTGCCTTGAGTAGGCCATTGATCAGTTGCGGCGTTATCTCGGAGGTGCTAAATTTAAAGTACAGACAGACAAATGTGCCCTTACTTGGCTGCAAAGCATGACATCAAAGAACAGTCGCCGTGTAAGGCAGAGCTTGATTCTTCAAAAATATCATTTTGACATTAGGAAAAAAAGGGAAAATTGAATGGAAACGCTGACGCGCTCAGCCGCTCTTTCTAAGCCATTCTGGGGCGCTCTTGAGGTATCGAAATTGACATTTTAGTTTTTTTTTTGTGCAACTTATTATGTAAAATATGTAAGGTAGCACGTTTGGTTTCTCAGCGCAAGTGAATCCTGAGAGTTCTGAGTGTGAGCTTTTGTTAAAGCTAGTAATTAAAATTGGTTTGCTATCCCTCTTTTGGCTTGGTTTGTTCGAAGGGGGCCGAGTGCTTGCTTGTACATGTGGTCGAGTATCAGAGATGCTGTCGAAGATTCGGCAATCACCCGGACCATGCCACAAGCGAAGACCAGTTCCTGGCATTCAACTACTGACCCTTTCGTCGTCCCTGCGAGCAGCAGTGTTGACTGTTGCCCTCCGTGACTCATCTGGCGAGGGGGAAGCTGTTATGACCGTCGTTAGCAGGCGCCATGCTGTCGCTGAGAAGCGTAGCCGGGCAGCGTTCCCACGCCTGGAACCCCAGTTTTCTCGGAACCAGCGTCCAGAGCTGACGGGGGAGCGGCGCTCTTTTAATCCTCAGTCAAGTAGCCGACCGGCCGACTGCCAATGCCCGCCAGGCATTGTCCCTGCTGGCCGGAGGACGAGACGTAGTGTCACCAAGACGCCGCGACGCCACAGAGAGGACAACAGGGACGGCGTCTTCCTGGGAGAGACCGCGGCGGCTGCCGTGGATCGCCCCTCTAATTGAGCGAACAAAATCGGCGGACCCTTTGAAGTATGCGGCCAGGATCGTGGGCACTCCCGACTAAAGGCACACACACGACGAGGAAGAGCTCTGTTGGCGCCACCACAGTGCAGTGTTCCCGTGGACCTTGCATGCCCCCCCCCCCCCCCTCACCTGTGTGTGCGTGATTGGTGTTCGACTCGGAGAGGAGGAGCCCGACAGGGAATAAAACGACGCGGCAGATTGCTGGACGTCGCTCTGAACCATGTAACGGTTCAACCACCACGTTCGTGGTTTGTGAACTCCTAACCTTCCTATGCTGTAAATATTTGTAAATAGTGCCATAAACCTGTTTGTTTTTCGTATCCCCATCTTGTAAGCTGTCGTTTCCTCAACCCGAAGCTACACCACGCTACCACAAGAGACCGGGCAGCCCCCGATCCGCAACAAGGCCTACGCTACGTTTGTATAAAACGTCTGCTTGACGGGCTCGTTTGCCCGCCAGGTAGCTCTAGCCATACAGTCTCTCACTTTTGAGGCTTCGGACACATTAAAGTTCGCTACTAATGTTATTAGCGTGTTCCTTGTTGCCGATGACATCAACTTGATATATTGTGGTCGTGCTGTAGCATGTACCATAGGTGTAACAAAACGATGCACGGCTTCTGCATTTACCGCGTTTAAAGGAGCAGTACCTAAGTGGCCCAACGGATTTCAGACATGCTGAGTGAAGAGCAAATGCATTGTAAACCATTCAAAAAGGTGCGGCGAAGATCAGGCAGGAGGAGTGGGGCGAGCCACAGGAGCTGAGAGATCTTCCGGCCGTCGGCGCAAGTCATTGCCACGATAGAAAGAATGAGATCGTCGACGTCATCGCTTCTGACGTACCGTCCCTCAGTAGGCGTGGTACGTGTGCACATCGGGCGCGTTACTGTAATGTCGATGTCACAGGGTGCTGAACACCTCGTTGAGCTTTCGTACACGGTTTACTTGGGTTTCCGTCGAAATAAAACAACTTCGTTTAAGTGCACCGTATCACAAGACAAGAAAGTGACATATGTACACACTTTGTCAAGTCCCGCTCATATTGCTCGATATAGCCAGGAAACCAGACATTTTCCATCTGGTTTCCTGGATATGGCCGCAAGGTAACCACGGCAGGATTAATGGTGTAGCGAACATCACGGCATCAGCGACAACTACACCGATAAGAATTTGCCCAGCTTCTCCGCGACTGGGCTCTTCCTTACTGCAATAAAAAGATTTCTGAGGAGGTCAAATACAAACCCTCTTTCTGGACTCCGGAAGACTCGTAGAAAATTCCAGAAGTGGTGTCCCTGAGATGGAACTTCCATTTCCAGTCGGCCGTTCGCAGTGACGTCACGCTGGCCACCAGGAGGGATGTGGTCTCGTCGAGAGTTCCTTGGGGGATGGCGTTCTCGCACTCGAAGGCCGACATCACGTGCAGCCACTCGTTGACGCTTTCCCTCACGCTCTCAGCATCTGCGAGCGACACGTGGGAGTCGCAAATTGAGACAGTCTTGTGCGTGATTTGTCGATCTCTGCGATTTTAAAGAGAGGCCAAGTAGGAGAACGATTTCTCTCGTATTTTAGTAAATGACTCTTTCATAATACCAAAAGCACCGTTCTTGCTGCAGGAAGACGCTTACGAAACATGAAAACGTAGAACAAAGAAATTAAAGTGGGGATGGAACTAGGTGCTTCAGCAACAATCATCGAGACATCATAGGTTTTGGTGACGTATGTGGTAGGGCTTGGGCATTTCATAATGGGTATATAATAAGCACATTGCGCCTTGGGAGAGTTATGGTTCCTAACATGCCGAGTTTTAAGAAGCTTTTCTCATCAAGATACAAAACATAAACAAACAAAAAACACCACTGATATATATGACGTCAAACACGAAGATTTTTGCGCAAAATGGAGGACTGAAAGTTTCACCCTGAATTTTTCCTTCTGTTAAATGAACCTTCAACAACTTCAGAGTAGTGGACATTTCGAAGTATAATTTATACTTCTAAACGTGTTCATTACTTCACTTTAATATTCCTTTCAGAAATCTGCGAGCGCTCCCTCCGAAAACAAGACGAGAAACATCACACTGCGAGGGACCTCAGGCCCCAATGAAAAACCGAGCCACGTCGAGGCCTCTTCCTAGAGGAGGCATTGACCAATGAACAACAACGCCCCGCTACCCTGCGAGTGCCAACGGAGGCCACCTTCTTTACAAGGGCGTCCTGTCACCGCCATAGAAACCTGTTTAGGCCTCGCGCGGCAACTGCCTCTCCGTTCTTGGAGCAAAATCGCTCACATGTGAAACAGGCTTTCCACCTCTTCCTGTCAGTTCGCACTCACGAGTGCTACTACGGCGGAATTCATAGCACGCGCACCTTGTACACATTGCTGCTGTGGCACGCACTATCCAGAGTTTGCTGATAAGAGCATGGTCGAATGAACAACAACAACAACAACAACAACAACAACAACAACAACAACAACAACAACAACAACAACAACAACAACAACAACAACAACAACAACAACAACAACAGCAGCAGCAGCAACAACAACAACGACGACGACGACGACAACAACAACAGCTATTATTATTATTATTATTATTATTATAACACCAAGGGCTGAACGTGTGAGAACCTTGACATGATCATCAAGAACGCTGTAGCGGAGGGCTCTGGAAACTTCGACAAACTGGTGTTATTCAACGTGCATTGAAGTCGAACAGTACACACGCCTCTAATATAAATGCGACCGTCAAGGCTGGAATCACGCGAGCTCTCAACCTTCAGGTCCAGCCGTAGTCAACATTACCAAGTGTAGACCAGTGCTTTTACGTGTCTATGGGCGTGTACAAAAAGTTTTTATGACTTCTCAGTAGTCATCATCATCATCATCAGCCTGGCTACGTCCACTGCAGGACAAAGGCCTCTCCCATGTTCCGCCAGTTAACCCGGTTCTGTGCTTGCTGCTGCCAATTTATACCCGCAAACTTCTTAATTTCATCTGCCCACCTAACCTTCTGTCTTCCCCTAACCCGCTTTCCTTCTCTGGGAATCCAGTTAATTACTCTTAATGACCAGCGGTTATCCTGTCTACGCGCTACATGCCCGGCCCATGTCCATTTTCTCTTGTTGATTTCAACCATGATATCCTCAACCCCCGTTTGTTTCCTACTCTACTATGCTCTCTTCTTGTCTCTTAAGGTTACACCTACCAATTTTCTTTCCATTGCTCGCTGCGTCGTCCTCAAATTAAGCTGAACCCTCTTTGTAAGTCTCCAGGTTTCTGCTCCGTAGCTAAGTACCGGCAAGATACAGCTGTTATATACATTCCTCTTAAGTGATAATGGCAATCTACCTGTCATAATTTGAGAGTGCTTGCCGAATGTGCTCCACCCCATTCTTATTCTTCTAGTTACTTCAATCTCGTGGTTAGGCTCTGCGGTTATTACCTGCCCTAAGTAGACATAGTCTTTTACAACTTCAAGTGCACTATTACCTATCTCGAAGCGCTGTTCCTTTCCGAAATTGTTGTACATTACTTTCGTTTTCTGCACATTAATTTTAAGACCCACCTTTCTGCTCTCCCTGTGTAACTCCGTAATCATGAGTTCCAATTCGTCCCCTGAGTTACTCGGTAATGCAATGTCATCGGCGAAGCGCAGGTTACTAAGGTATTCTCCATTAACTCTTATCCCTAACTGTTCCCATTCTAGGCTTCTGAAAACCTCCTGTAAGCACGCCGTAAATAGCATTGGGGAGAATGTGTCCCCCTGCCTTACACCCTTCTTGATTGGTATTCTGTTGCTTTCTTTATGAAGCACTATGGTAGCAGTTGATCCCCTGTAGATTTCTTCCAGAATGTTTATATATACTTCATCTACGCCCTGAATCCGCAGTGTCTGCATGACGGCTGATATTTCTACTGAATGAAACGCTTTCTCGTAATCTATGAAGGCTATGTATAGTGGTTGGTTATACTCTGAGCATTTCTCTATTACCTGATTGATAGTATGAATGTGGTCAATTGTTGAGTAGCCTGTTCGAAATCCTGCTTGTTCCTTTGGTTGATTGAATTCTTATGTTTTCTTTACTTTGTTAGCAATTACCTTTGTAAATAGCTTGTACACTACAGAGAGCAAGCTGATCGGCCTGTAATTCTTAAAGTCCTTGTCATCTCCTTTCTTATGTATTAAGATGATGTTAGCGTTCTTCCAAGACTCTGGTAGCCTTCCCGTCAGGAGACACCTCGTAAACAGGGTGGCTAGTTTTTCTAACACAATGTGGGCACGTCGGCTGGCATCCAGCGAGCACCATGTTAAATCCGCTCCTGTTTTTCATGCAGCTTGCTCTGATCGCCTCGACTACCGAAGCCAGCACAGCGATCACGGTATCTACGCCTGTTTCACGAGCAATCCATGGAGACTGCGCGGAGGAATTCCTAAGCCTGGGCGCCGACTGGGGACACCCGTGCGCAACCTCGTCGATAACAACGAGCCAAGATATAAACGCCCCATTTCCTTCGGATTTCTTCAGTGGGCACGTCGGCTGGCATCCAGCGAGCACCATGTTAAATCCGCTCCTGTTTTTCATGCAGGTTAGTAACAATGCTTCCACAATTAAATCTAATGACATTTGCCTTGTCCAGCTGACGTGCCCACGTAGACTTATTGAAATGTACTTTACTGCCTGTGACTTCGTCTTGTCGCTACTCATGCTATGTGGTGACGTCGAGCCTAATCCAGGGCCTACCACTCAGCAGGTTCTAGCTGAACTACTTGAGGGCCAGAAAAATATTCAACAAAGGCTGGGAGATATTGAGGTCAAACTGCAGAAAGTTGATGAAGCTACATCTGCGATAAAAGAAATCAAGAATTTGACGCATGACATTGATTTACGAGTTACAGTTTTGGAGAGAAAGCTTGTTGACCTAGAAGATTACAGCAGGCGTAACAACCTAATTATTTTTGGTATAGCTGAAAAACCAAAAGAAACGTATGAAGAACTGTCGCAGCTTGTGTTGAAGGAAGTGTTCTCTGATAAATTAGGTATAAAAGTTACCTCGGCAGAAAAAAATTCACAGATTGGGTCGGAATCAACCTAACAAGCATCGACCGGTTATTATCAAACTGTTCGATTACCGTGAGAAATTAAACATACTAAAACATTGCTTAAGACTAAAGGGCAATAGCTACTCTGTATCGGAGACTACTCCCCTACTACAAGGCAAGCATGCAAGAAACTATGGCAAAGCACTGCGGAACTTCGGAGGGCGGGTCAGAAGGTAAAGTTAATCTCGAACAAAATAAAGATTGGTGAAGAACTATTCACCTGGGATGATGCGCATGACGAGAGAATCCCGGTGCACGATAGCAGAGATAAGACAAAAAGAAGGCAAAGAAAGCAATGAACTGACACCAGACACAACGAATCAGAAAATCTAACGCTTCTGTGTTTGAACGCCCGCAGCCTTGTAAATAAGTTGATTGACTTCAGTTGCCTAGTACAGTGTCATAGTCCATCAATTATATGCGTCACTGAAACCTGGCTTAATGAATCCATCTCTGAAAACGAATTTCTGCCCTCTGGTTACTTGGTCATTCGAAAAGACAGGTCGACTGGTCGAGGTGGTGGCGTTGCGCTCTTTATCAAAAACGACATTGAATATAAAACACTGCCTGATCTCCTCGAAACAGAGTCTGTCTGGTGCAAGATCAGGGTATGCGGCGTGTTTAAAGTGATTGGAACTGTTTACCGGCCACCAAGTGAAGATGACCATTGCATATCGGCAATCACGGACTATATCGTTACGCAGAGACTACTTGACAGCAAACTGATCCTATGCGGGGACTTCAATGTACCCCACATTAACTGGGAGTCCTTCACCACGACCGGCCGTGACAAAGTTCTCTGTAATTCAATGATTGACTTCGCTGTATCCCATGATTTTACTCAAGTTGTTCAAAGTCCCACCAGGGGTGGTTCAATCCTGGACCTTGTTTTTGTTACAGCTGACCTCTTGAATGATGATTCAGAGTGCGAGGTTGTAGAAGGTATCTCGGATCACAATGCAGTCTTTGTCCAATTTTCTATTCACTACGAACTTAAGAAACCAGAATACAAAGTTCTTACTGATTTCTCACGTGCCAACGATGAAGGCGTACTTTCCCTGCTAGCAGATTCTTATCCAAATTTTCTTCTTTCTAGCAACAGTTGTGGTGTAAATGAGTTGGTGGAACACTTTGGCACGATTGTGTCCGACTGCATATATAAATTTGTTCCAAACAAATGCATGAAGCGCAATCCTAAACACCCATGGTATAACCGAGAAATAATACAGCTTATTCGCCGCATAAAGCGACTACGTCGCCGATGCCGCTCTAATCCAAACCACCAATTCACTTTGTGTACGTTAAAGGTAACACTCAGAAATAAAATGCACGAAGCTAGAGATTTCTATTACAATAACACGCTGTCAGCGTTCATTAGGGAAAATCCGATCAAATTTTGGAAGACAATTAATCCACCCTCCAGGAGAACCTCCTCTTTCATAATTGAAAACGAAATATGTTCAGATGCTCAGACGATCTCGGAGGCCTTTAATAGTTATTTTAAGTCTGTTTTTACCACTGATAACGGTAAAGTTCCTTATTTTGTCGCACCCTCTGTATCGGTAGCTATTTCGAATATTGAGTTAAGTTGCTCTGGAGTTCGTAATCTCTTACTCAACATAGATAATACTAAAAGTGCTGGCCCGGACGGTATCCCTAATGCTTTTCTGAAAAGGTATTCTGAATGGTGTGCACGATACCTCATAATTATATTCCAGAAATCACTTGACTCCGGACGGGTCCCACGAATTTGGAAGATCGCTAATGTTGTTCCTATTTTCAAATCGGGTAAGAAGGAATTAATTTCTAACTACAGACCAATCTCATTATTATCCACGTGCTGCAAGCTACTCGAGCACATCATTCACAAGCACATTATTCAATACCTAACTGACAACAGTATCCTCTCAGAGCATCAGCATGGTTTCCGCAGTGGTTTTTCGACTGTCACACAATTGATCGAATTTACACATGACATCGCCTCGTCACTTAATAACCACGAACAAGTCGATGCCATTTTTATTGATTACTGCAAAGCTTTTGATAAGGTATGTCATAAAAAAACTTCTGCTCAAACTTGGTAACCTTCTTACAGGCCCAAATGCTGACAAATTACTTGATTGGATTACAGATTATTTGTATTTGAGGAGTCAGTTTGTTCGCTACAACCATGAACAGTCGTCACAAGCTCATATTTCCTCAGGTGTTCCACAAGGCTCTGTCTTGGGACCCCTTTTATTCATAATTTACATTAATGATGTCACTCAGGTTGTCATTAACACTCCAGTTAAGCTTCGCCTATACGCCGATGACTGTGTATTGTATTCCAGTGTACGTAGCATCACTGACCAAGTTTTGTTGAATGATGTGTTTTCTTCCTTTTGCGAATGAAGTAGAACTTGGCAAATGGAGCTTAACTTTCCGAAAACTGTGACAATAACTTTTACAAATAAAAAGGAGCCATTGCAATTTAGATATGGCGACTCCAATCACATACTGAAAAAAGTTCAGGAATTTAAGTATCTTGGTGTTGTATTCTCTCCAAACTTGAAGTGGCACAGACACATCAACCTTATTTCTGCAAAATCGCTAAAGAAATTAGGTTACTTAAGAAGAACGCTAAAGGGCGCCACAAGGGAATGCAAGCTTATAGCCTTCAAATCACTGGTCAGGCCTCTTCTTGAACATGCGTCTGTTGTGTGGTCACCACATCTTGCAATTGACATAAACAAACTTGAGGCCATCCAGCGAAAAGCGATAAGATTCATTTTTAACCGTTATGACCGTGATTTCTCCCCTTCTGAGCACCACCGTGCTTTATCGCTAAACTGTTTAGAACACAGACGTATGTGTGATCGGCTTACTATGCTACATAACATCGTGCACAATTCCGTCCGCATAGCCACACCCATTTCGTTCACCAATCATCCCACCCAGGTGACTCGCCGATACAATCCGTTGAATATTGTGCCATTCAGATGTGTTATCGATTGTTATAAATACTCTTTTTTTCCGTGCACAATTGACACTTGGAATAATCTGGACGCTACTTTGAAACGACTGCCGCATGCGCTGTTTGTTGAACAAGTGTCCAATTATGTAAATTGAATTTTTTATTTAATTGTGACGTTTTTGTTCGTTTATTGTAACCACTCCTGCAATGTCTCAAACATGAGACAGCAGTATCTGTAAATAAATAAATAAATAAATAAATAAATAAATAAATAAATCTGTCCTCCATCTTTAAGCAGACCTGATGTTACCTGATCCTCACCAGCAGCTTTGCCTCTTTACATGCTCTCCAAAGCTTTTCTGACTTCTTCTATCATTACTGGTGGGGTGTCGTCTGGGTTACTGCTAGTTCTTATAGTATTAAGGTCGCGGTTGTCTCGGCTACTGTACAAATCTCTGTAAAACTCCTCCGCTATTTTAACTATCCTATCCATATTGGTAGTTATTTTGCCTTCTTTGTCCCTTAGTGCATACATCCTACTTTTGCCTATCCCAAGTTTCCTCTTCACTGCTTTGAAGCTTCCTCCGTTTTTCAGAGCGTGTTAAATTCTCTCCATGTTATACCTTCTTACATCGCATACTTTACGTCTATTAATCAACTTCGAAAGCTCTGCCAGTTCTATTTCGTCTATTGTACTTGACACTTTCATGGTTTGACGCTTCTTAATTAGGTTTTTCGTTTCCTGGGAAAGCTTGCCAGTGTCCTGTCTAACTACCCTGCCTCCAACTTCCACTGCACACTCCGTAATGATACTCATCAGATTATCATTCATTGTATCTACGCTAAGGTTGGTTTCCTCACTAAGAGCCGAGTACCTGTTCTGCAGCGCCACTCTGAATTCCTGTACTTTCCCTCTCAGTGCTAGCTCATTGATTGGCTTCTTGCGTATCAGTTTCTGTCGTTCCTTCTTCAAGTCTAGGCGAATTTGAGACCGTACCATTCTATGGTCACTGCATCATACCTTGCCAACCACTTTCACATCCTGCATGACTCCTGGGTGTGCGGTCATTATAAAGTCAATTTCGTTCTTATTTTCGCCATTAGGGCTCTTCCATGTCCACTTGCGGTTTTCTCGTTTTCGGTAAAAGATATTAAAAATCCGCAAATTATCGCGTTCTGCGAACTCTACTAGTAGCTCTCTTCTGGCGTTTCTAGTGCCGATGCCATAATCTCCTACTGCCTGGTCTCCAGCCTGCTTCTTCCCTACTTTTGCATTAAAGTCGCCCATCACTATAGTATACTGTGTTTTTACCTTTCTCGTTGCCGATTCCACGTCTTCATAGAAGCTTTCAACTGAAGCGTCATCATGGCTGGATGTAGGCGCGTAAGCCTGTACTACCTTGATCTTGTATCTTTCATTCAGTTTAATTACAATACCTACCACCCTTTCATTAATGCTATAATATTCCTCTATGTTGTCAGCTATGGTTCTGTGAATTAGGAACCCCACTCCCAGATCTGTCACCTCGATTTTTCTTGGGACGTTCCGGAGCCTCGCCGCTACCATCTTATCTTGAATCTGTGGAAAAAAAAAACGGTTTTTCTTCACCGAAAATCAACTGTGAGTAACACGTGTATCTGCCCTATGGGGGCTGCCATGTTGACAGGGGACTTTAGCACCTGCCCCCTCGTGCTCAAAGATTGAATGAAAAGGCAAAAGATTTCAACAAATATTGGTAACATTATTAAATCACGCAGAAGGAGGATTTCGGGCTCTGAGCTCAATCTTACCAGTTTCTGACCGGCGAAAACAAACCCACGAGCAATTTTTTCCACCTTATGACCATATGGGGGCCGCCATCTTGTGTGAGACGAAGCCACTTTGAGGACAACGAGTCATATCTCGGCTTTTACCAAGGAGGATTTAAAAAAATTGCTGGAGTGGAAATGGCTGCGCAGAAGTGAAGCCGTTCCTCTGGCAAGATGGCGGCTGTAGCGGCAATCTAGGGGCATTAAAACGGGGCGTTAACCTCGCACGCCCAACAAGTTTACTGTGGGAACTTTTTCGGGTCACATAGTGCTCCAAGTGCGTCTTAGAGTTACTAGTTTTCTTTAGTGAGCCTCTAATGGGAGGCAAAGTTCTTTGAAGATTCAGTCATCCATACTCGTTTCTGTATGTTATTTTGTCGGGAACAACTATCTTTTAATATAGAACTAACGCAGCATTTACATAACATATCAAAGCCACTTGATCTTCAAGTGGGCACTATCAGAAAAGAGCATGTTTCCGCCATCTTGGCAAAGGCAAAAGCTGGCTTCACTTCTGCTGGCAAGGCAATGCAGCAGCTTCCACTCCAGCAATTTTTCTTTAATCCTCCTTGGCTTTTACATACCTCAGAACGACAAATCAGGTCTCAATTGAGTCGTTAAAATCCGGAGATAGCCGTAGAAAAAACCGCGAGCGCCCAATTCAACTGAGAGCGTCAAAAAGACTTACTCAGAAGACACACTCAGTGTTGCCGAACTGCTGTCACTGCTTGAGCTGGGTTTGGCGAAACAGCTTCCACAGCGAATTAAGCCCACCGGAACTGCTCTTCCACCTCATAGCCAATAAGCACAGATTATTCCAACTGCGGCAGCGGGAGCGGCCGCGTCAGCAGCACGGGTAAGTGAGCTCTGCACATATCTACCTATAACATATCTACCTATAACTTTAGCAATTTTGGTCCTAGGAGGGTCAGAGTGGTGTATATTTGTTCGTGAAGATACAAGGAGTTCAACCGCTACAAATACTGCTATTACAAACGAAAATTTTATATTTTAGGAACGGAAAACAGTGTGAATCTGTGAAAACAACAACAGTCGGACCACGTGCCTGGTGCCGCGCAGTTCCCAACCGGAAAAATAAATTGCCCGCAGCTTCCCTCGGGGGAACACTGAGGAGGATGCGGACCATATAATTGGTTAACGGGGCGTTAAAGTGCGACTTACTTGGGTCGATGGCTAAATTGGTTAACGTGGTTGTGAAATGGGGTGTTAAATTGCGACCTTACTTGGGTCGATGGCTAAATTGGTTAACGTGGTTGTAGGAGGGGGTGTTAAATGAGTGAACACGTACACACGTATGCGAAAGGGCGGCGCTGGTCGAAGGGACGTCGATCATTGTGTTTGTGGATTCGTTGGAATTCATTTCACCGCGACTTTGGACGTCGACGCGCCGTACAAACCAACCGACGAGCGGCAACTGAGCGAGCGAGCGCCGACCTTGAGTATATATACAGCACGACGGCGCATGCACTGTCAGCTGTTGAATGTTCTCGAAGCGCGACGCCACATGCGCGTCCACTGGAGAATCAGGAGAATTGTAGATGGCGAACGCGGTGTGTAGAGGAGGAAGGGTGCACAGATGGTGGAGGAGTGAAGCGCGCGCGGTGTGTAGAGGAGGAAGGGATGCACAGATGGTGGAAGAGTGGGCGACGGCGCGACGGCGCATGCGCGCGCGTCAGCTGTCGAATGTTCGAGAAGCGGTGTGGACGGCGCGGACGACGCGGACGGCGCACTACAAGGCGCGAGTATAAGATGCTCCGCATCTAAAAAATCGCGTGTTGATGGAACTATAATAAGAGGCCTGAGGTGCGGCCTCACCGGTAACCACCGCCGGGAACGCACTCCCTCGCCAGAGAAGGATTGGCCACCTTGGTGCAGTATCTGGCCACTACCTCCCACATGGATACGCCAAATAACTCACGGCCCTCAGTCCTCAGCAGCTGCTAAGCAAGTGACTACGGCGGTGGTCAGATCTGCAACGCAGCAGAGGGGGCTAAGAATCTCTGGACTACAGGCCGCCATTGGAACCTGAACTTGGCAACGTTTAACGCTAGAACCTTATCTAGTGAGGGAAGTCTAGCTGTACTATTCGAAGAGCTAGAGGGTGTTAAATGGGATATAATAGGGCTCAGTGAGGTTAGGAGGACAGATAAGGCCTATACGGTGCTACAGAATGGGCACGTCCTTTGCTATCGGGGCTTGGCAGACAGAAGAGAACTCAGTAGTAATCTCGTTCAAATCTGTAATCTCGTGCTGTGCAGTTTCGTTTGCTTGTAGTTTCAAAGGTTGTTGTCACCTTGTGCGAAATCAACGTGCCGGTGCTCCACGAGCAGGGAGTCGGTGACCGCGCGTAGAGGGTGGCCCGGAGCGGTACGAGGAACCACGTGACGGCCCGTTATGAGCTGCGTCTTGTTGTTGAAGCAGAAGTAGCTGAAGCCTCCCGCCAGGCAGGTGAGCTTGTACGCGCGACGCTGCATGTACAGCTGCGCATGAAGAAGCAAACAAGGTGTTTGATGAGGCCGTGACAATCCCCTTTGGATGAGACAGGCAAAGTTGGGGGGCAGTGTTGTGTGAGACGAGAGAAACGTACTGTCCATAGCATAACCTGCTACATTCTTCGTTCCCGATTGGATTAATTCGGTTAAGAGGTAACAATTATCGTTCTTTCTAACACGCTGCATTACAGAAGAGAAATGACAATAGGTCTAGTTGGCACACTTGGTACTGCCTCGTGGCTAACACAGAGGAAACTGATAGCAATATGCGGAATTATATAAGCGGAAACGGCGACATGGTGAGACACGCGGGATGGGATTGGATAAACTTTTATTGGGTTCTCCAAAACACAAATCACTGTGTTGCGGGCCACTCCCACGTGGGTACTGAGATGCCGAACTCCTCAGCGAGAGGCACCCGGGAGAGTCGGAAAATTTTAACCATACGGCGTTATTTAGAGAGACACAAAAGGCAAATAGCAATTTAGGTGAGAATGAAAGAGCGATTTGCGGGAATGTCTGAAACTTCCACGTTATCAACAGCAGTTTGCTACTGCAGTCTACTAGTACTACAGTGTGCTACTGGAGTCGGCGGCCGCACCGTAAAGGCGGGCAACGTTCGGCACGGCAACGGTGACGCCAAAAGGCCGCTTTCCTTTCAAAAATACGGGTGTTTCGAAGTGCGCGAACGCGAGGCGGACCATTCGAGAATTATTTTATTTCGGTATAGGCGCTTATTTTGCACAAAAGCAGCACTAAAAGGTTTCTGGAGCGCTATTAAAACAATACACGTCCACCTAATATTCGCCTTCTGTGTCTCTCTAAAACGTTTGCAAATGGTTACGTAGAAGTTTGAACGCGGTTTTCAGTTTTGCTGGTTCCACAATGTCATGAATGTTGCGAATTAGGCGCAGTCCAGACGTTCAGGACTAAATCCTGGCCATCCAGTGCATCCGCAACAGGGCCGCAAGGCTAGACCTGCCGGTCCCCACGTGGGGGTAGCCGGGCGGTTCTGGGCAACTTCAGCGCTTGCACTGGGCCATAATAAAAATCTCACTCCCTCTCGCTTACTCTGTCACGTGGCCATAAAGAAGAATATTATAAAAAGCTAAGCTCAGTTCTCAAGACGCTCGCCTTTGGGGAGTGAGGGACCATAGGTTCGAATGGCAGTGTTGCAATTAAAGTTGTAAACTTTTTGCATCGCAAATACGATCCATTCATATGGGCCGAATTCATTCCGGCCAACGAACTCTTCAGTAATACGGAAGTGCGCTGTTGCCGAAAAGCAGTAAAAAAAGTTGAGGCTATTATCGCCCTTGATAAGGCTCAATTTCTTCGACTGCTTTTAAGCAATTGGTGTGGCAAAGCGAACCTTTCAGGCAACATTCAATTTGAAAAATACGCATATTAGGCACATCGTTGTGAAGTGTGACTTCAGACAAAAGTGGAGCCTTATCATCAGTGATGAGGTCCTGAACTTTTTCGAGTGTTTTTAGGCAATCAGTGCGGTGAAGCCGACCTATCAGGCAACCTTTAGCTCGAAAAGTACGCATACTAGGCGCATCGTTGCGAAGTGTGACGTCAGACGAAAACTTGAGCCTCACCAAGGGTGATAAGCGCCTCAACTTTTTCATCTGGTTTTAGGAAATAGGTGTGGGGAAGCCAATCTATCAGGCAATCTTTAACTCGGAAAACACGTATATTAGGCGTGCCATGGTGAAGTATGACGTCAGACGAAAGTTCAGCCTTATCGTGGGTGATAAGGACATCAACCTTTTTGACTGCTTTTAGGCGTGTATTGTAGTGAAGGGGTACCTTTTAGATCGGGTACGCCGATAAGTCTGACGTCTAAAGGCTCACTTTCAGGCGGGTGATTTAAAGTGCAAAAAGTCACTGCGGACCAATAATACGTCACAGTAAAAAATAGCGTGTTCTCGGCACGTAAATAACACTACTAGGTTTCTGATCCACTATTTCAGCAATCTACGTTAGCTTAAAATTTGCTTTTAGTGCCCCTTTAACATGAACTTACATCACACAGTATACGCGAGCACGTGGCGATTCGCGTCCATCGATATGCGACCTCCAAGGCCGAGATCTGGAGCGTTGGATAACTTGGCTTTTTACCATGCATACCACGGCTGAGAAACGAAACGACAAGACACCCTAACCTGTGCAATCGTATATAGTCAATAAACAATTGTATCGGGCCAGTTGGTAAGGATCCATCTTGCTAGGAAGCGCAGCCACTATAACACAGAACACACAACACAAGCGCTTACACACAACACAAGCGATTGTGTTGTGTGTTCTGTGTTATAGTGGCTGCGCTTCCTAGCAAGACGTATATAGTCCTCCCCCCTCCCCTTAATGCCAATGAATGCAGGGCAGGTGAGGACGTCATTCGGAGACAATATTAACCCCAGAAGGTGCAAAAGTTAACGAAATTGCTGCGCGCTGGTGTGTTTAACGACTTTTACCTTGAAATCTTCGTCCTGTATGTTCTGCAGGTGCAGGGCTTCGGCCAGTTGCTCGGCAGTGGTGCCGCCCGACAGAGCCATCATCATGGCCATCACTGTCTGCACGGCGAAAGGAGAGAAGATCACGTTGCACGGGTCTCCAGTGGCGGCCCCAGTGGCTGCTCTCAGCTCCATGTACACATCCACGGCAAACTGGAGCATGGCGTCGTTGATGTCGTTTTCGCATTGCAGTAGCCTAGGCGCAGCAATAAAAAAGTGCGCAGCATGAACAATGCTTTGTTTTACCCTGGTACAAACATGGCTAAGCATGAGGTCGTTGTGAAATGGCGTCAACTTGAGCGTTTTGGCATGACTCCATCAAAGCAAACAGCACGGGACAACGGGAGGAGAAAAGAACGCCGAGCACTAGCTGACAACATGGAGCTTGCATTTCGCGTGAACGAAATGTAGGGGATTCTTTCAAAGAAACAATAAAAAAGAGCGGAAAAAAGGAAGCAAGGGTGAACGCATGCGTCTTGTCTTGTCTACGAATGCGTCTCGTATAGTACGTGAAAATGGAAATTTCAGTTACTGAGATAATTCATATCATTGTCGGTTAGCATCACGTTGGTTAGTAAGAAAGAGAAAATACACAACCACCCGTTTGTGGCTCGAAGCCATAAGGAAATCCGTACGGGTATCCTTGTGGCTTTGAGGCACAAACGCATGATTGTCTATTTTGCCTTTCTTAACCCTTCCACCACCTCCGCAGAACTCATTTACATTACGGTGGTTAGTATAATGAACGGTGCACTTACAGGGGCCATTGTAATGTATCGTGATTCGCGAATGCTTCGCGAATTTCCCTGAAACGACAATTACGATTTCTGCGCAGGATACGCGTCTGTGAGCCCCGCCGCGGTGGTCTAGTGTCTAAGGTACTCGGCTGCTGACCCGCACGTCGCGGGATCAAATCCCGGCAGCGGCGGCTGCATTTCCAATGGAGGCGGATATGTTGTAGGCCCGTGTGCTCAGATTTGGGTGCACGTGCAAGAACCCCAGGTGGTCGAAATTTCCGGATCCCTCCACTACGGCGTCTCTCATATTCATATGGTGGTTTTGGGACGTTAAACTCTACATATCAATAAATAAATAAATAAATAAACAAACAAATAAATAAATAAATAAAGAAACAAATCAATCAATCAATCAATCAATCAATCAATCAATCAATCAATCAATCAATACGCGTCTGTTCGGAACTAGGAGTGCATGTAGCCACTCGCAGCGCAGTGAACTGCCGGATTGCTTCCAGTTTTTGCCTTGTGATTGTTCTTGTGCTCTCACAGCCGGTCATTGTCATAAACAGATTTGTGTGCTCTCGTTGTGCTGTCACACCCGATCCTGCAACACTGTGACCACCATAAGACTTTGCTATGTCATAGAGAATTTCTGTCATGCAGGGCGCAAGCCGCATCGCATGTTGCTTCCTGCAAGCGGAAGGATTAGGGCGAGGGGCGTTCGCTTTCTTGCACGGTGATTCGCAGCTTGACTGGCGCCGAGAACACCCACCTTAGGCTGCCATGTGCAGCAGTATTTTTTGTCTTGTTTGAAACACCATGCAGATTGAGTATGAGCGCCATTCTTGTCATGTAATCTACAGCATGAGGTTTCACTGTCTTTCAGGATGACTTCCGCGCATCCTGTAAATAACTGGTCAGAGAAGCTAGACTTCTTCAGTATGCAAATTCGGTTTGTGAAACTAGAAACAATTTGATGCAAGCATTATCTAACAAAAGGGTTTTCCATAGCGCACAGCGTGATAGTTCGTTTACCATGATGTGATAAAATAGAAGCAATCATCCCTTTGAACAAGGTCAATATACCGCCAACAGGTGTGCTTAGCACTGAACTTCGTCTTGAGGTTTAGGAAGCCCAGTTGACCATCTGGGGCAGATCCCTCGGAAATAAAAGTCCAAAAAATTGGCACAAAATTACTAGAAACGGTGCTGACCCTGTTGCAGCTCTTCACAGAGTTCTCGCGATAAAGAGCTTGGAATGTTGTTGACATACCGAAAAGTTTTTCGCCAATTAGTCGAGCTGACTGAATTTAGCAGCCGGCCTATAGCGGGTCTGAAGCAGGTCGCTTAGAATCGGTTCAGACGCCTTCTTTCTGCACATACAAGTACTCGTCTTCTTTGACGATGGTCGAGCCTATAGGTACATCGAAAGTAAGTTCAGAAACCTAGAAAGGCTTATGCCAACACAATTTTGGAAGCGTGCTGGTACGTACGTTTCCATATAGTCTCACACGAATACTGGAAAGGCGGCTTGGTGCAGAGAGTAATAGAGACCCTTAATGTCGAGTGACATGCACGCTCACAGGACCAGAAACGTTCAGAACTTCAATATTTCCAGTCGGCTTGCAGATGAGGGAGGGGTCATCAATGTCGAGTTGCGTGAGGTCCTTCTGCAAGCAGCGGCGCAAAAATGGATGCCAGCTGACGACTTTCGACAGAATCCCCCGGAAGGGGCAACATTTTTTATGCACTTTCACGGTGAAGAACGCTGGGAGGCCAAGTTCTCTAAATTGAAAAGGAAATGATCAGCAGGTCCTGGCATTTGGTAGGGCTAGATTTTTCACTTTGGCTAGTTGGAGGTTCTTTCCCTGCCCAAATTTGCGTTGTAGCGCAGTGTCGACATTCGTGCGATACTTTTGGGAAGACATGACGACAAAATGGTCACCGTTATCAGCTTTCAAATGCTTTAGATTGTTCCAGGAGCACTCGACTACACTTGTAAGATGCGGACGCCGGATGCCTGTCGGCCGATCTTGGAGGACTGCACGCATTCACAAACAGGATTGTTCTCCACAGGGACAGCTTGCCTACTGGGATGGGGCCAGGATTTTGTCACTGAGGGAGGGAGGGAGGGCACGTGCGACAAGTGAGTTTGTGCAGGGGGGCAGGAATGCCGGTAACTCAAGGTTACCTTTCAATTATGTTAGACTTTAGGGAGGGGGGTAGCACAGAGAGGCGAAAATTCTGGGGTGACTCCAGCCCCTCTACACCCCGCGCTAGTGCCGCCCCTGCTCGGCTCTCTGATGAGGGCGAGTGGTGTAGTCTAGCCCAGCTCCGATGCAACCGAAATGTTCGGTCCCATTACCAGTACATTCAAACGATCGGTCACTGCAGCCGAGATTCGATCTCATGACCTTTGGGTCAGCCGCCGAGCCTCACACCTACATACTAGAATTTGGTCTCTGCATACATAGGCACCTAGGATTTACCGTTCTCGAATTACGTAGTGAAGGCCAATTTCGCACTATAAATTTTCCTATTTATTTATTGACAAGCCTTCAATGTTATCGCTAAATATTTCCTGCTTGATGTGACCTTTACTTCCTTTTTTTGAATATTGAGCGTGTATTTCAGTACTGTATCGAGTAAAAGCTTAATTATTATTAGCTTAGATCTCACTTCTAAAAAAAACCACGATTTGACAATGAAGGACGCCGCCGCAGTTGAACGCTCCGGAAGTTGTGACCATCTAATGTCCTTTAAGCTGCACTGCACAATACACGGGCCTTTACCTATTTGCCTTCACAAGAAATGCAAGTGCCACAATTGGAGTCGAATCCGTGACCTTCGCAGCAAAAGCTTAACCTATTTTCTAGACATATGCCGAAGCTATTTTACAGGCCCATGGCCCGCACTCACTTTGCTTGGCGGCGTGCGGCACGACGACTGCGGCAGCCCAGCGTCTCGAGCTCCGACGAAGACGTTGGAACGGCGGACTCTGCGGCGTCTGGATCGGTCTTGTAAGCCGGCGAAGTCGTTTCCACTCGCACCTTACGAGAGGAAGTCGACGACAGCTTCTTGTCCCTGTTGGTTTTCTTCATGGCTACGTAGTTCTTGTTCGCCTTCTACTGTGGCTCACACCCACGGTGGGGAATTGGCCGAGAATGGCGTGATCTCGTACCATGTTGTAGAACTTTAGATCCAGACATGTTATATAATAAATTTGGAAATCTTCATAGAGTTTTGTTGATACAGCAAATAGATAAAACAAAAAGACTGCTTTTTATGTGTTACAGACAACAAAATAAATCAAAACGCCATTTAAAGAATGAAGTATACATGCGTCGACGCAAAAGGATAATAATATGAACTAGCTACTTAACCGATTGGTTACATTAAGATAAATCTACACAGCCACGCAAACCTTCCCATTTGAGAACCCTGAAATACAGGCTCCAAAAGACGAGTGTCCCCACTGCTGGCTGAGTGCTTTTTTGTGACTTGATCGAGGTGTACCCACTTTGGTAGTACACCATTAAAATTAGTGCTCTGGCGGACTGCGTTCTAAAACGGAATCCCGAACCTAGCCTCATACTTGGAGTAATTTCCACTTGCACTCGTTGACTGAAAGTCGGTTTTGGATCCAAGATATTACAAAATTACGTATCAATAATTTCATTATTTAGTATGAAAACGTAGGAATAAATGATTTTTAAAAGGCACTTCCCCAGGCGCAAAATCCTTGGAACTAGGTCAATGGAGATATGGTTACAGTAAACTATCCATGGTGTCACTCGTGATCGCTGTCACAGTGCTAACCTGTGCACCTTGGGGTCTATGAGCGTTCCGTCATGGCATCAACCTGGTGGTCGTTTTATCGTGGTTTATGAACCCAGTGTATGCTCACTCACTCACTCACCAAATCAATCAATCAATCAATCAATCAATCAATCAATCAATCAATCAATCAATCAATCAATCAATCAATCAATCAATCAATCAATCAATCAACAATCAATCAATCAATCACTCACTCACTGCAGCTGACCAGGGCCAAATCCTTTAATACACCGTTTTAGGCGCACGTATACAAGCAGTTAAGCTTGCGCCAACATTACAAAGCTAGCTTGAATCATGCTATGCCGTTTGAGGATGTGCTTGACGTGCGCACACATGTGATGTCCGTGTGAGGTTCAACCTGCACTTACAGAACTGGTTCATGGTGGCGCCGTCTGGGTGTTGTCTTCGTGCCGCTGACGTTTCAGCAAGTGCAGCAGCTGCGAGACGCGGAAACGAATATGAGAGTGCAGATGTCGTGCAAGGCCTATGCTACTCGTCGCCCGCCTCAATGCTACTCGTCGCCCGCCTCACTGGTTGTGGAGGCTGTGATTCTTAAGAGACGGCGCCAATTGCGTTGCTTGGCATGTGTCTACCGGAAAATGTTCACTGTCGTACTTGTTGGATGCCATTAAAACCGACACAAGTGCAATCGACTGTGTCATCTGCTGCAGCTACAGCCATCTTTTGCGGCACGGACTCTGCACTACCTCACAATTTCCCTGCGGCACTATGCCGCAGGGAGTTTGTAAACCAGCCTTGCACGACAGCTGTGCTTTTAAGTGTGAATACACTTTATAAGCGACCCCAAACCATCCACCGCCGTCGGCGGCGTCCGCAGTCTTCTCTCTATCTTTAAAAGAAAGAGGACTGCGTGGGCCGCAGCGCGACGCTCTACCGAATAAGCCACGGACGCGACGCTGATATCGGTGTCAGTAACGCGCCTTATACTCCCTCCCCCTTCGCTCGCTCCTCCGCTCTCCTCGCTCGCTGCAGCTGCGCGCGCACCCCTCTCTCTCGCGCGCCCACCTCTCTCAGTCTCCCGTTGAGAGCGGGTCGTGCGATGGATGTCCCGGAGGCAACGCTACCATCAACAACGAATGCAGTACAACCGAATGCCAGCACTGCACCCGTCGTTGGAGGTGACGGTACCGCGGTGGTTTCGCCGACGTTGGAAGACAAGGCGGCGCTGCGAAGGGCTCGTGAGACCGAACGTAAGCGGGCGAAGCGTGCAGCGGATGCTGAGCTGCGTGCTCGCGAGGCCGAGTGCAAGCGGGCGAAGCGTGCAGCAAATGCCGAACTGCGTGCTCGCGAGGCCGAGTGCAAGCGGGCGAAGCGTGCAGCGGATGCCGAACTTCGCGCTCGCGAGGCCGAGGACAAGCGGGCGAAGCGTGCAGCGGATGGTGAACTGCGCACTCGCGAGGCCGAGATGAGGCGTCAGCATCGAGCCGCGAACGCGGCCCAAGAAGCAGAACGACAACGCAAGCGTCAGGCGGAGAAGGGCGATGAAGGCCGGCGTCAAGACGCCGCTCGCAATTGTCAACGGCGAGTGGACGTTCCCGAAGCCGTTCCAGCCAGTGAACGTGTCGCGCATGAGAGGGTGCGAGCCCTGGACTTTGCTCGTCCGGACGCGTCGTGAAGTGTAAATAAATAATACTTCGTATATAATGTATCTGTGTACAAATGCTTCATGACAAACAACACTTAAATTCATTAATTACACTTTAATCATCATCATCAGTAATAAAACTCCCAAGCATTTCCCCGAGGGTGAACATGGTTAAGTGCGAATGCACGGGGTGATGCTATGAGGGGGAGTAAAGTTAAAATCCGTTGGCATTCGCCAGTGAGTTAACGTAAACTCCCCCGTGTGATCAAATTGCGATCCCCAGGAACCATTACACCATAAAGACACCATAGTGTGATTAATAAATATAATAGTGCGAATTAATAAATACCCCTTATAGCATCACCCCGTGCATTCGTACTTAACCATGTTCACCCTCGGGGAAATGCTTGGAAATTTTTTCGAAACGTATACTGCGGTGCCGCTGCCACCATGTAGAACTCGTGAAGCGATTGCAAGTGCAGCAGCACCTCCAAGAACTGGTTCACGAAGAAGTAGAAGAATGAGGAGGTGTTTAATTTAAAGAAGGAGGAGAGGTCAGTCTGGAAAGCGGGTTTCTAGCATGCTACTCATCACGGGGGTAAGGGGAAAAGGGAAAAAAGAGGGTATGATGAGGGGTGATTTTGGTATAGCTCAATGAGTCACTGCACACACTGTCTTGGTTGGTGTAGGACACGCACATAAGTGTCTACATTAGTCGATGCTCTAAAGATGGGAATCTAGTGCAGGTGAAACGAATGGACCTTACATGGTCTGGCTAGCAGATGACGTAGGTACAGAAATCCCACACTCGGTCCGCTTTAGCCGGTAGCCCCCAGGCGGCCACATCACACGATGTGCGGCCAACAGTAATGGACAAATTTTACCCAACATTACACAAATGCATATGCTCTACCTAACATTACAAATATATCTGCTGAAATTGCGGCGTATCTAACACCTCAGCCAATGCAATCCACAAGTTCCCGCGCAATATGCACAAAAACACAGCGGCTTTGCCGAATGCCTGTAACGCCAGCCAAAAAAGCGAGGACCTTCTCGAAGCGTGGGAGGCCAATCTCGTCTCAGATGACCGGGACCAACGATGTCGCTTCGTCGCCAGGGCTGAGGAGCAATTCAAGGCCAGATGATTCCTGGAAAGAGGAGACCTCCTACCTAGGGTGGAAGTGAGACTAGCACTGCCATACCATTTTGAGAAATAATAAACATTGAGACCTTCTCTTGAAGTGGGCTGCTTTATATTCGAAACTGAAATACACGAGAAAAGTTCTAGAAGGTTAACACACCGAATGAGCTTCAGAGAAGAAATTCAAACAAATGGACGGAAAAGGAGGACGATGAAAGGCGTAACTAAACAGGACTAACAGACTGGGAGTTGTCCAGAGCTTCAACCTTGCATTTAGTTCAAGTACCCTCATACCTAACATTTTGGATGTGCAGGATGAGACCCGTCGATACGATGACGAGATATAAAGAACTTGAACTACGCTTCGCGCAAGAAAGTAATGCTGAAACTAATCAAGGTTCTCGCTTAATGACTGCTAGTAGCCAACTGCACAAACAAAAACTAACAGTTTTGTGTACGTATACAACCGAGGAACGAAGCTCCTTAGAAACGGGACTACGTACGTTAATAAAGACAATAGTCTTTCCTGTGGACCTTCAACGGAAAATTTTGGTTTGTGTATGTACATTTGTCTGTTTGTCCACCCTAACGATACCTCAAACGGCACCAAACGGCCAACCCCATTCGCAGCGCTGACCAGTATTGCTCAAGGTTTAGCGTTCAAAGTTGTGCGATTGTCAATTAAAACGCAATTATTGCGCATATCTGAGGTACCACAACAACGCTTCGGTGTCTTGTATGTCTGCTTTTATACTAGAAGAGGCACAAACAAGTAACTCTAAGGAATGTAGCATTTAATCGCGCTGCACTGACAGTGCAACGCGATGCTCAAAAGGGCATTTCCAACGCTTTGCTACGACGTCACGGTGGTGGCGCCTGCCCGTCGCTTTGCGTTCTACACCTTATCACCTCCGAGACTCGCGCGCATCTTTCTCCGCGGGCTGCACGCCTTCGTTTTCGAAGATAACTGCCAGATGGCACTTGTGCCTAACGTGCCTCGATGCGCTCGTTCACCTCCGCTACACGCTCGAGGCACTCTAACGCAGCGCCTGCAGAATATCACCGATTTTCTTGCGCAGAGCATCAAATAAACGTTATGTTCACTCTCTCCAGACGCGAGACTATCGCATTTCGACGACATTTGCGGTGTAACATGCAGATTTCGAACAAATTTTTTCGCTGCGGGCTTTCATGAAGGCGTGAGGATGAGGAGCGGGGGGGGGGGGAGGGCGTCTGGCGCACTCGGTGATGAGTGTGTGGCGCGGGCAGCTGGGGCAGCGCAAGTAAAAAAAAAGGCAGGTGGAAGAGTGGTGCGAGTCTTGACGGGGCAGGGTGCTTTGACGGCAGTTATGGTGATGGCAACGTCTGGGCCTAAAAGCTTCACCTCTTAAAAAAAGGAAAGAAAAGTGGCTTCACAGACCCAACGATACTTGAAGCTCTAGTAAAAGTGTTCCAAGTTTCATGCTGTAGTATAAAAACATACGCAATTGTTCGAAATTAAGTTCGTTGGCTTTACTTTCTCACTCAAGAAAAAATTGCCGCTAAAGCGGCTGAACGTGGCGCACGCAACCGGTGAACATGATCGCTTCTGGGTTGTGGCACCGTATCAGGAAGTAGAAGGGTCGGTTGACCCGGAACCGATGCGGGTCCGTGATGAAACTTCCGGGCGTTACCCGGACGTCCTTTGGCGGGGCGGTCTCGGTGCCTTCTTCGTTGACGTCGATGAAGGCCTTGTGAACGGCAACCGAGAGGGCTAGTGCCTTGACCGGCACGATGCCGGTGCTGCTCTCCTTGGAGGTGTCCCCTCTCATGGCGAAGCCGGGAAATTCGGCCACAAGTGGATCAAACAGGTCATTGACGCCCATTGCCTGTAGGACCGCCTTCAGATCTGTCGTATCTTCCACCTGCACGATATAATTAGGCCTGAGCGTGGTTACCGTGTAAAACTGCGTTCCTGCGAAATGACTAAATATGGAGCAGCTAGGAAGGCTAGCGTGCCCTTCTCAGTGCGATTTAAGAACGTTACGTGTACTTGTCGACACTAAAAGCCCGTGACTTTGGCGGTTTTGAAGAGACAACAGAGTACCACTTGGGCGGCTTTTCATCTTTCTGAACTGAATTTGTTCATCAAAAAATTGACTCCGCCACTGAGACTGAATACTAAACCCCAAGGAAAAAAATTTTGAGTGTTCTGTCTGGGAAGGTCATACATGAACAAGCCCAAATGGCTTTTTGTACTAGCTGGCCCTTTCGCACTCCGATGGCGACTTACCAACGTGAATTACCAATTATAAGCCATGTTCGTCCAGCGGATACTGAAAACAATTAGAGTGATAAATGATCCCAGTCTCGTGTGGCTCATCTCCCCCTCCTTTCCAAATCCTGTATAGAAAATGGTGGAAGGGATGCATAATGACGAAGCTATAACGAGATTAGGGGTATGGATACCAGAAGGATAGTTGCGTCTTTTCGCAAAATAAGTTACAGCATCTCCATTCTCACTTTTTGTGCTTTATTCACTGCCAGGTCAAGTGACCGTGCCTAGCTCCGAATGACTAGTCCCTCGTCTACCATGCTTAGGCTGAGAGGCAACATGGAGGCGTGAAACCCCTAGAGTAATATCTCAGAAAAAATGCAATTTGGGGTGGTTTTACTACAGTTAGGAGCAGCTAAAGCGGAACGAGTGAGAATAGCTACGCGGTGCGGTAAAATGGAATCATATCTATGCAACTTGACTTAGATCGCTGATTGCTGCCCTAGTCAGTGCCATGCGTTGTCAGCATATGTGTACAGCCGCCCAGATCTATAGCTGTCGTGCGAGAGGAACTCGGCTCCGCCATACGACTCTTACACACAGAAAAGTTGCCACTCGAGCACCGTAGTCAAATATTTGACTGGCCGTACGTGTACCTTGAAGCGCGGAAGCTCCAGCTGCATGTCCTGTTCGGGATCGAACCCTCGCAGAATCCCGTCCAGGTGCTGGGTCGTCAGCGAGTTGACGAGTTCGTCGAGCCCGTCCACCTGGTCCGGTACTATTAGCGTCATCGAAAAGCGGCCGCCGCTGCCCTTGTAGGCCACATCGAGAGCGTGTCCCACGAGGCCATCGCAGTAGCGGTTGAGACGTGCGGGCGCGTCACCCGACATCATTCGAGTGCGCACAACCCGCGTGCGACACTCGTGGAAGTCGCCAGGGACGGTGCGGCACGGGTCGAACGGCGTGTTCCATCGTGCTGCATGTCGGCAATCGCCACGCGTTTTCATGACTCAACTGAACCCACGCACAGCTACACACTACGTGCACTGCAGAAAAAAAAATCACTAGGTTATTTTGAATGCATTTGCTTACGGCCGTGGCCTTTTAGCCCGACGCTGAAGTGACGCTCTGAGAAATTACACCCCGAGGCACTAAGCTTAAAGAGTACTGACACAAAACTTCGTGGCCGAAATGGCGTGCGAGATTGATCCCGAGAATATGCGTATATCGTCAGCAAAATATAAACAGCGAAAATAGCTGGAAAATATATTTCAGATGAATTTTGAAGCTTGCCTGCGTGATCGAGCACCGCCCCTATGAGAGGACCCATGGGGATCCCCATAGTTCCCCCAAGTCAGCCCGTTGCGGTCAGTACAAGCTATGATGAAGTAGTAGCCACCATTTGTCTTTTTGTCATGTTTGCATGTTTGCTCCAGCAGATTATAACGCAGCGGCTGCTGGTGAGTCCATGGCTGCGGCGCACGTGTTAAAAGTGTTGTGCTTGGCGACAGTGCTGGCTCATTTCCCGCTCGAATGGACTTCTTGATGCGGACCGGGCGGAAGTGCTTCACAGTTCTGTGTGCTGACGCGGTCGAGCACTGCCCCCCACTAGGTGGCGATAAATACACCCGGCGGCTAGAATTCATGCATGCTACCTTTAGCTAGCAGAGTGGCACTGCGCCAATGTTTTCCGGGTGCCGCTGACGGGACCTTCGACGATTTCAGGACTGCTATTGGTCAAGCGTCATCGGGTGGTGGTAGGTGGTTCATTTGAACTGCGGAGAAGCCAACACCACACCGAAAATACCGAAAATGCTCCGCAGATTCCGGGCAGCTCAAGCGCGGTTCACATCCGCTGTTGTTATTCTTGCCGCTCCAGAGAATATTATGCAGTGCGTCTTCGGTTCCAATGCCATGTTGCCGTTTGATCGCGATAGACGTGGTAGCAAGTGCGTTATGTGTTGCATTGTACTACGTACAGTCCACGTGATTAGACGCATCGACAGCTATTCCGCTGCGAGAGGGTGTTGCACGCCAAACTCTCCCAAACATGGCGGAAATGATAAGGCGTTATGTGCTGCGTTATGTGAGCGAAATGTGCTGCGCAAGTACGCCATTGACTGCAGTGGTTTCAGCGTATGGGCCGTGACAAGCCACCTCTGTAAAGAACCAGGTGTAGTGAAAAATGTTTGTTTACTTTTGATTTAACTGATATGTAGGGTTTAACGTCCTAAAACGACCATGTGATTGTAAGAGACGTGGTAGTGGAGGGCTCAGGAAAATTTTGACCACCTGGGGTTCTTTAACGTGACCCCAAATCTGAGCACACGTGCCTACAGAATTTTCGCCTCTATCATAAACGCAGCCGCAGCAGCCGGGACTCGATCCCGCGACCTGCTGGTCAGCAGCCGAGTACCTTAGCCACTAGACAACCGCGGCGGCGAGCTGCAAAAACTGCGTACCGACAGATAAAAGTTTCGCAAGCACATTCGATAGGAGTTCCGCGATTAGCTGCGCAACGTGCCACCACAAAAGCGCTTTCCGGAGCTAACCTCACCTTTGAAATAGAGGGCGCTGACAAGCGCAAGTTGTGTGCTGGGATCGAGGCTGCCTTGCGGAAGTAATTCCTTTATGCAGAGGCACGTGGTACGCTCGACGCAAGCGTTGATGCTGGACCTGCACGCTTCGGCGTTCTCGTGGAAGCGCTCTGTCCCGACGGTGCTCGCGTAGCACCGGTTCAGCGCGGTCTGGTATCTGCCCAGCGGCCGAAACCGATCGTCGGCGTACAGTCGGTTGGCCAGGCTAATCGTGATGTGATCGTCCGTGCGACCAAGCTCGTTGAAGACGTGCCTGCGAAGGACATTCAAGTTGTTCGTATCGCAATGACGTCTCGATTTGCCATTGGGAAAGAGGTGGCACACGTCTCTCCTCATCTCCTCGGCCCATTGGTTAAAGTCGGAAAGAACAGAAGCTTTAGCATGAATGCAAATATGAAAATGAAGCAACGCCACACTTCTCATTAACAGCCTTAGTTCTGTCCTCCGCTTCCCGGGGAACAGATGTGGGATGTGAATAGCACTGAGAATGTAGCGTCAAGAGCCCTAGGCTTCCATGCATTGGCGTCAAAAACCTGCATAACGGTCATAGTCTTGCGATGATATGCTTTCCGTAACAGAGTCAACGAGCGCAGAATTTTCATAATTATTTCCATGCTTAGCGTTTAGACAACCCGTACATCAGAAGAGCACACATAATTTCCCGCAAAAGTCCCTTTAACGCACTATATCTACTACAATCCCATACCATCACATTTCACCAATCATTCTTCTTACATGCAGCCCAATACTGGAATGACCTGCCCACCAAAGTCGCCACCATCATTGACACCCAAGCATTGAGACGGCTCATCGAAACCATCCCATCATCATCAGCAGCAGAAGCCTGACTACGTCCACTGCAGGACAAAGGCCTCTCCCATCCCGCCATACCCTGCATTATATTGTTAGCCTTTCCGTAACCCTTCACACCACGGTGGTCTAGTGTCCAAGGTACTCGGCTGCCAAGCCACAAGTCACGGGATCAAATTCCGGCTGCTGTGCCTGCTATAAAAAACCCCAGGTGGTCGAAATTTCGGAGCCCTCAACTACGGCATCTCTGATAGTCGCATGGTAGTTTTCAGACGTTAAACCTCCCTTAACAATCAATTAATTTTCTAGAACCGACTCAGGTAATAAAATGAATTATTGAATGACTCGACAGGTGTGACTTCACAATAGAATGGCCCCGCCGCAGTGGTCTGGTGGCTAAAGTACTCAGCTGCTGACCCGCAGGTCGCAGGATTGAATCCCGGCTGCAGCAGCTGCATTTTATGGGGGCGAAAATGCTGTAGGCCCAAGTGCTCAGATTTGCGTGCACGTTAAAGAACCTCAGGTGGTCGAAATTTCTGGATCCCGCCACTGTGGCATCTCTCATAATCATGCAGCGGTTTAGGCACGCTAAACGTAGCCCCCATATCAATCAATATCACGAGAAAAGGAGTTGGGCAGACTGGCCCCCACCTGAAGCGCATCTGTAACTGCACTCTTGTGTTGGTGTGTTGCTGAGATACGACATCTTGTGAGGTAGCCGAAGCATCCCCCATATAAACCTTGGGCAAGTGTATCACGCAACCAAAGGTAACAGTGCAAACAGCTGAACAGCTGATTACGTTGGCCTTCCTTAGATAGCCAAGTTAATGCACGTGTAGATTTCTTACACGTGACCAGCTAGGTTTCTTATATATTTTTTGTACGGTCAGCCAAAATAGCAATGACAAACAGCAATAAACCAGAACAAGACAGAATATTATTATTTTCAAAGTTTGGTGGTGGTGTGAGGTCGTAAGTGACGCCTTTAGACCAATCGCGTGGCTCTCATAGATGTGACAGCCACCAGGAGCTTCGCCGCTGTGCCGTTTACAGGGTACGGAAACCCGTGCCATATAACATCATGTCCACACTAACAGCATAAAAGTAGAACAAAGCGAAACTCACTGGATGCATTGTAGTGAACCAGAGGGCGCTACTGAACTCTCATGTACCGCGACTATATCGCAGCAGCATTGCCAACCTGTGCCACCAGACATACCAAAAAAGTGAGACGCTCACCCGTCAACGAGGAAGGCCGCTGGTCTGCAGCCGTATACTGCTGGGGATTATGGGATTGATTTCCTACGAATTAACTGCTGGGACATCGACGTGAGCCCTTGTACTCTGGAGCAATTGTCTGGGCATCTGATGCGGCCTCTTGCAGTAAGACAGCTGAGCGTTCCACCTTATTAAACGCGGGGCAGTCGACGTGTTCGCTTCTGATAGGCCCCACATAAGCGTGCGCACGTCAAATGGAGACAGGGCGAAAGGGTAGCCACCTCACCCCCCCTTTTTTGATCTAAAAAGGACCGCGAAATTCGTCCCACACTGTTACTCACTAGGAACTTTCAAGCAATTATAAATTTTTTTCTTCCCAATAAAGGTGATTAAGGACACCTGATGTGCTACATTCTGCATACGTCCTTCTCGTTTGCCGTGCTTTTAGGGGCAAAACTCCTTACGGCGTGGCTTGTGCATCCCTCGTATTACGTAACCACCAGTGGCACATACCCGAAATAGCGGTCCTTACAATGTCTGCTGGATGGGGGCACTTGTATATGATGAATACATGATAAAAAGATGTGAGATGGCTGTGCTTGGAGTTTTCTTTAGACATATGGACGGACGAACGGACTGACACACGTACGGACGGACAGACAGAGGGGCACACGGACTGATGGACAGACAGAGGCATGGCCTCAAAAGGAGATGGACGGACAGACAGACGAATGAACAAACGGACGGATGCACCAAGGATTACACAGATAGGCGGACGCAAGAACGAATGGACGGACAGACTGACGAACGCTGGGCCCCACCAATCATCATTCACTCCGTGGATATGCTGGGATTTGTTTTGTTTAAGACTTGATCGAAAGCAAGGAAAGGAGGAGGAACTGTGGCAGCACACCGTCGCAATGCCCCCCTCCTCCCCAAAATGTAATATTCCTGCACGTGTCTATGGAGCCCAATGTTGCTGCTTCTACTAACAGGCTGTGCGTTCTGGTTTTTCTGCCTCATCTCGAAAACTTCATTGCAGGCTTCATATATTCCATTTTTGTGGGTGGTTTTAGGTGCCGCGGTTTAGCGTCGTGAACCTTGCCATTTTTTATATTTCAACTAAACGAAATGCTTATGTGAACGTGTGCGCATGAAAACAAGGGGGTCAGTTCGTCGGACGTTTCACTGACTTTAGTAGCGATTCGCGTTGCGAGGTGCAAAAACAAAATGACATTTTTCCTACAGCAAAAGTTGGCGGCGCCCATATGTCTTGCGTGAAATGGTCCACGCATAGAAAATGTATGAGTATTTTGAGACAAAAGCTGCGAGAGGTTCACCTAAAGTGCTCGTGCACCGTTCTGACGTCGGCGCCACCGAGAGCGGAGGCCAGCTGCCTCGACGTGGAACCACTCGTCCCGGCGAGCACCATGGACAGAGCCGAGCCCACAGACAGAGGCGAGAAGACGATGTTGACTGGAACGTCATCGGGTTTACTCGGAGCCTGCGAACGGATGATTAGTGTTTGTTGGCGTTGCCTACTCGAAAAAGAAAGAAAATGTGCCGCATCGCTGTTAGCGTAACAAAAGGCGAATTGGGTTAGCTGGTACTCATTTATTTTTCAAGAAAAAGAATGCATGAAAAAAGAAATACATATTGTCAATTGGGCGAAAAAACCTTACCTTTTCCTCATATTGCCACACTATATTCTCGTGTTTTGTTATCACTCCATTATGACAAGGGTTGCTTTGCGCAAACCTCTCCGATTGACAAAGCACTATCGGGATAACCCCTGAACATCCCAACGGGATTACGCGCACAACTAGAACATTACGCGTTATTCTTCTGGAACTTTGCCCCGCCGCGGTGGTATAGTGGCTAAGGTACTCGGCTGCTGACCCGCAGGTTGCGGGATGGAATCCCGGCTGCAGCGGCTGCATTTCCTATGTAAGCGGAAATGTTGTAGGCCCATGTGCTCAGATTTAGGTGCACGTTAAAGAACCCCAGGTCTTCGGTAATTTCCCGAGCCCTCCACTACGGAATCTCTCATAATCATATAGTGGTTCTGGGACGTTAAAATTCTTATATCAATCAATCAATCAATCAATCAATCAATCAATCAATCAATCTGGAACTTACTTGGGCACTAGCGATAACGCCGGAATATTCGATGGTAAACGTATAAATGCCGACGCACATCACCGCTTGCCAGTTGATCGACGGCTGACGGTGTTCGCCGCTATCAATGCCAAAGCGTAGCGCTTACTTACTTCCATTTACTTACTTCCATTCTCTTACTTCCATTACTTACTTACTTACTGGAATCTTACTTTCTATTTACCGGCCACCAGGTTCGGTAAACAAACAGTATTATTTTGGTCAAACCATCTCGGTCTTCATCAGCGTCACGACCACGCGACAATATTAAACTCTCTAGAGCACAGGCAACTACCTTCCACATGCTCAAAACCAAGTCATATCCTACTCTTCATTCCCACATAATTGAAGGCATAGATGTAACACGCTCAGACTGTAGCGCCGTATTTACGTTAGACGAGAGGCTTGAGCCATGCCCCTCATTAAAGAGTTCTGACAGATTGATATGTGGTGTTTAACGCCCTAAAATCATTATATAGGCTCGGACTACACGTCCCGACATGGGAGCGGCCCGCCGACTACCTTGTTGATCTGCTCTGTGTCTGTCTGTTTCGGCAAGAACGAGAGGGTTGGCACACAAGCCTGCACTCACGACCGAAAGTTTGAAGGTAACATGAACTCATATTTGTAAAACAAAGCATGTCAAGTGAACTCAAATTCAAAAAATAATTAGAATGTGGTACACCCATCAATAAACGAGAAGTATATTCTGCAACGTTACGGTGGACTGGCTTGCGCGGAATTCTCGTGGCTTGCTAATGTGAAAAGCTTCTGAGACTTCACGTCAGAAGTGGTCATAGTCTTTAAATGGTGTGTCGGTCTACGAAAAACCATGGTACAGCCGTACGTTACCTTTCATTATGCCAAATAAGAAGGGGAAGCATTCAATAAAGGCAGATGCTGCTTACAAAGTCATTTATTAACACAGTTGCTCGTTTGTCTAGTTAAGGAACGACCACAAAATAATGAGATGCAATGAACAGCAACACCTGCACAAGCGACATTTGTATTTTTGTGGGAGTGCTCAGGGTTACTCTTCAGGGGCTGGGGGCACGGTCTCTATTATGTCAAGTCACGAGGCTGACTTTGCGCCCACCTCTCCCCCCTGTGTCACATGCACCTTCCTCATCAGTGACCACGGGAGGCGGCAGCCCTCATGGACCCCCGCGCACCTCTACGCTTATGTTTACGTTAGATTCTCACTACAGAGTCGACGATGTTTTCTGAGCTCGCACTTAAATGACACGATTTGGTATCTGCTTTAAAAGAAAAACAAAACAATAACAATTGCAGCCAATAATAAAAGAAACTTATCTAGTAAACAGGAGTACAGAGAACCCTCGGTAATAAAAGGAAAAGTTTTTCATGGCGTTATGAGCTGAGCCATGTTCGAGACCGGATATTCCAGTCAACACGCCGAATCAGCCTTTCATATATGTCTTGAACCTTATACAGTACCTCATTTTAATTCTCAACTAGCCATTGCAGCTTCACGTAGACAGGTATGGATATACATCCGTCTACTTTTTTCTCTAAGAAATATGATGGCTGAGCTTCCGAGAATGTTCTGATTTCGCCAGTGTAGAAGTCTGTCCAAAAGTAGACGCTTCCTTCTTGACGCATTGTGTAAGCCTCGCCAAGTTACTCATAGGCTTGTTAACGAAAGAAGTTAAAGTAAATTTAATTCGAATTATTTTTGTGTAATTCTCTTTGTCGACTCGAGGTGGCGACATATCATGCAGGCTTCATCCAGGTGCGTCTCATTGTTCGGATGACTGGGGCACCTATAGGCTGTCCGCGTAACCCGTCTACTCCGTGGCTCTGAATTGCAACATATCTTAAAGGGCCCCTAAATAACACCATTCAATGGTGAGGCAGTAGTTTCTTGCTCACCTTCGCTATCCTTCGTGCAGGAGGTATCCCCTCCTCGCCACTAATTCTTCGTAAAACACGTCGAAACATGCCCACTAAGCGTTGAGACAGTCGAGATTTCGTGCCCATCAACCATGAGTTTCCTGAAATTAAGTATATAGATGGGACTCTCGCGCTACGGTCGTTCAGCGACCACGTGAAGGACGGATAGTTCACGGATTTGCCTATAGATTTCTTGCTTACGGGTTTCGAACACAATTGTGGCTTTGTTTATTGCTGTGCTCTTGTTTTGTTTCGAATGAAGTAATTAACGATTATAAACACCGCGACCCGATTCAGAATAATGAGCCTAATAGGCTAAGCAGTAAAGGGCAACTACTGAGCCTTTGCTGATTGTCGTTTCGTGACAAAGCAACTTCAAGCCACACGAAGCCAACCGAAGCCGAAAGCAGGAAAATGGGACGAACTTCGTGTACTACTCATCAATTCCACACTCGCTGATGCACCGTGCGTTGCAGCTCCCATAGACGCTAGCACCAGAGCTCCCTCTGGTGTATACACAGGAAACCATGTTATTGCTGTTATTTCTGTTTGACCAGTAGCAAACGTACGAAATGAAATGCAATCAGTTTATCGCGCACGACAGTCATGAGAGATAATTTAGAAAGAAGATGAGACTGCTTGGCGAAGAGAAGTAAAAAAAAACACTCATCACAGCTATATATCGACCAATAAACGAGCCTGTTTGATCCTGACGTCACACAAACTGCCGTTGTCACGAATCGTGCTGCGAAGAGGGGGAAACACCGGGAGAAAATAAATCGCTCATTTTCTTTTTGTATTTTCAGACATTGTTTAGAGAGGCCCCTTAAATAGATAGTCAGCGCATAGCTCATATGCATAGAACTTGGGCTCAGAAGGAAAGCGAGGAGAACGAACGTTGGAAGCGACCTTTATGCGTAGCAGCTGCTTGGACATGTTGACGGCGAGGGCGTTGCAGACGCGAGCGACGCCTTCGCCAGTTACCGCGACTTTCGTGATGCTCGTCGAGGACTCATTGGCGGGTTCTGGCTTGCCGAGCTCCTCTTTTGACGACGGCATTCCAGAACGCAACAGGGATGCTGCGATCTAAAAAAGGTATAATTTTATAGCGACGCTCCACTGACCAACAAGAGTCCCTATCAGAAACACCTCACTGAAAACCCACGCAGAAATAAAACGATTTTTTAACGGTGCACGTAAACGGATCAATCTCACATCGTGGTGCTTGTTCTTCTTGATCACCTATTATATGTAACAAGAAGAAGCTGCTTCCATGACGCCTTACCTCAGGATTCTTGATTTCTTCTTTTGCTGACGTATTGCCGATGATGATTCCTTAAGATTGCTGTCACGTGACCACCTTTGGCAATATGCCACGATTCATGTGGAATTTTTAATAAAATAAGACTGCGAATAATGTTCACAAATGAATATATTGAGAAAAAGTGAAATATCTAGTAAATTAGTTGTGACGTATACTAAACGCTATTGTCAACGAATACATTGATGTGGTTCGTAAACAAAAATGACCCGATCACGCTTATATTGTTCGAGAGTGAAATAAGGTAAAGTTAGTTAAGCGAAACAAGCCAGTTCCACCCCTGTTAAATCTGAATCAACAGCGAACCTGATGATGATATATGGTGTTTTTTGGCGCAAGGGCCATTTGATGGCCAAAGAGCGCCAGTTCATGGGACAAGAGATGTGGACAATGATTGTGATTAGTGGCTGTATAAGGGCCATAAAATTCCTCGCGGTAATGCGGGTAAAGACATACAATTAATAAAATCATGACCATGCCGTGAAAGGTGTGTGTGGTGCGAATAGATGACAAAAGTTAATGATAATAAAAACGATGGTGGACATGTATGGCAGTAGCACAAGTGCCTCACTCGTTCATACCCTTGCGTCCAAGGGCTGTGAGGCAAGTGCTTTATTGTGTAGCCACCGCAGCGAAAACCTCTCTGGAGAGGTCGTGCTACGGAATGCCCGGGTATATGACATGAAAGGTATGAGTTTCTTTTAAAAACGCTAACAATGATTTATGACTAAAAAGCGGTTCCCTACCGACAAACATTGCAGGGTGTAAAGATATATGTTGTCGGTAGGGTGATGAAAAGTGTTGTTTTCTTAGAGTGTCCAATTGTTTGCACTGAATTAAATGTGAAGAACTGTTAGTGCTTCACCACATCTGACACACAATGGTGGATCGCCACCGGACAAAAGATATGAGTGTGTCGTGTATGTGTGTCCTATCCTGAGCCTCGTTATTGTTACCTCTGTATGACAAGATTTTGATACTGGTGGCTAATGGCCAAGGTGTGGCTTGATAACGTGTAGTTTGTTTTGTGTGTGTGTATCCCACTTGCTCTGCCAGTAGTCCCTGAGCTTTCGTTTGAGAGAAGGCTTAAGATCAAGGGCCGGGATTGATATAGATGTAATGGCTGTGCTTTCATAGACGGATGCAGTAAGCTGATCCGCCATCATGTTGCCTTGAATCTCACGGTGCCCTGGCACCCAGCACACAACAACATGTTGGTTGAGTGTGTAGAGTGTGCATAAAATGGAGTAAAGTGAAACGAGGACAGGGTTTTTTTGTTTTTTAAGACTGTGCAGAGCCGCTACCACACTGAGGGAGTCTGTATAAATTACTGCTTTTTGTAATTGTAATTGTTTGATGTGTTTAGCTGCCACAAGTATCGCGTAAGCTTCCGCTGTGAAGATACTTGTGCCTGGATGTTGTGCCTGGAGCGCCTGTGCCGTGTGTCCTCGTCTTGTGTCCCCGTTTCTTTGCGCTATTTTCTGTCGTGGATGTAGAGGGCCAGCATCCGAAAAGTAAGGGCCAACAGCAGCGTACGACACAGAGGAGTTAGACTTAGAGGCATCTGTAAAGAACTCAGGAAGTGTGTATTTGTGTTGAAGTTCCAGGAAATATGTTCGAATATGGGCAATAGGCGCATGTTTAGTAATTCCTAGGAAAGACACATCGCAATCTATAGTCTGCCACTGCCACGGTGGAAGGTATGCTACAGGAGCCATTAAACAGTGTTCGAGTGACACTCCAGTGTCCTCAGCTAGACCCTTCAGGCGAACTGAGAAGGGCTGCCTCATTGAAGGCCTGTTTCGAAACAGAATGGAGCTCGACAAATCAATAATAGTAGAGTATGAGGGGTGCCTCTTGTCTGCTTTCACCTTAAGGAAATATACAAAGGACATGTAAGTTCTTTGCAGATGAAGCGACCACTCATTTGACTCAACGTAAAGGCTTTCTACGGGGCTGGTGCGAAAAGCACCCGTAGAAAGGTGGATGCCCAAATGGTGCACGGGATCCAGCATCTTCAAAGCACTTCGAGTCGCAGACTGATAAACAATGGCCCCATAATCTAAGCGGGTGCGAATGAGGCTTCTATACAGGTTCATGAGGCATTTCCTGTCACTACCCCACGTAGTACGTGACAACACTTTTATAACACTCATGGCTTTTAAACATTTTGTTTTTGAATACTTTATGTGTGGTACGAAGGTCAACTTGTTGTCCAAGATTCAGCCTAGGAATTTATGCTCCGAATTCACAGACAGACGTTGGCCGTTCAGTTCAATGTCGGGTTCTGAGTGCATGCCTCTCTTTCGGGAGAACAAGACACACGTGATTTTTCCTGGGTTCAGCCGGAATCCGTTTTCCTCTGCCCATTTGGAGACCTTGCTTAAACCTAACTGAACCTGCCACTCACACATTGCTAGGTTGCATGACTTAAGGCCAAGCTGGACGTCATTGACATATGTGGAATAGAACATGTTGCGGGGGATGGACAGGTGCAAGGAATTCATTTTATTAATAAAAAGTGTACAACTAAGTACACCACCTTGCGGTACTCCCGTTTCTTGCACAAATGTTTGCGAGAGAATACTGCCCACACGGACGCGGAATTTCCGATTGGACAAGTAACTCTCGATTATGGAAAGCATTCTACCGCGCACACCCAGGTGAGACAAGTCTCTTAATATGCCAAAACGCCATGTTGTGTCGTAGGCCTTCTCGAAATCGAGAAACACTGAGAGGAAGTATTGCTTGTAGACGGAAGCGTCTCGAATCTGTGTCTCGATACGCACCAGATGGTCGGTGGTGGATCTACCCTCTCGAAACCCACACTGAAATTGGTCGAGCGGATTGTGTGTTTCAAGGAAATGTAAAAGTCGGCGGTTTATCATTTTTTCAAAAAGTTTACAAAGGCAGCTGGTTAGTGCAATGGGCCTATAACTTGAAACTGAGGAATGGTCCTTGTCCTGTTTCAAAATAGGGATAACAATAGCCTCTTTCCAGGAAGCAGGGATGGTGCCTGAAAGCCAGATAGCATTGTATAGAGAGAGTAAAGTTTTTCGTGTTTTGAGCGGCAGGTTTTTCAACATTCATATGTGACATGGTCGTAGCCTGGAGCGGAATTACTGCGAGAGTTTAGTGATGTTTGTAGCTCAGCTAAGTTAAAAGGTTGGTTGTATGCCTCGTAATTTGTGCACTTGAATTCTAGTTTCTGCTTTTCTTTCTCTGCTTTGTATCTTTGGAAAGCTTCTGTGTAGTGTGACGAGCTAGACACCTGCTCGTAGTGTGCACCAAGGAAGTTCGCTTGATCTTCCAGGCTGTCACCTTGTGTGTTTACGAGTGGGAGTGAGTGTTCTTGTCTTCCTGCTACCCTACGAACCATGTTCCAGACTTTAGCCTCTTGTGTATATGAATTTATCCCTGATAAAAAACTTGTGCCAGCTTTCTTTTCTGGCCTGCCGACGCGTTCTCCTGCCTCGAGATTTTATTTTCTTAAAGCTCTCAAGGTTTTCCGCTGTCGGCGAGTTCCGCAGCAACCTCCATGCCCAGTTCTGTTCCTTTCGCGCACTCTGACACTCAGTGTTCCACCACGGAACGTGTCGTTTGCCGGGCAGTCCAGATGTTTGTGGAATGCACTTGGTTGCTGCGTCAGTAAGAAAAGCCGTGAAGTACTGCACAGCTTCATCTATGCCTAATTCGCATATGTCAGTCCAATTTAAGTGAGTAAGCTTTTGAAATTGTTCCCAGTCGGCTTTGTTTACCAGCCATTTGGGAACATGGGGAGGACATTCATTTATTATTGGTGTACTCAAAACTAAAGGGAAATGGTCACTTCCGTATGGATTATTTATGACTTTCCACATCACCTCTTCGACGAAGGACACAGAATCACGTTTCAGTGGCTTCCAAGTCACTGCGGCATATTGGGCAACGAACATGCCAATGCAGCTGCCTGATCAGCACACGAAGATGGTGAAGAAAAATCTATACCATTTTCAAGAACTGATGCTGCAATGACCATCCGAAAAATTGCTAATACAGAATTAAAATTCCTGTGGAACACCGAGTGCTTACGGCACACGCGACTGCGTAGACTGGACACGTCGTCGACTCCGGCCTCCGTCTGGACTCTCTCGACTAGAGACAACAGTGCTTTGCCGACTATGGCTTGGTGTCGCCTTCACCAAAGCTTTCGCCTTCCGAATCGGCATGGAAGACAGTGCTGCTTGCGGTCATTGCGGCAGCGATGAAACTATAGAGCACGTTCTCTGTCACTGCATTCGTTACAGCGTGCAAAGACGGCAACTAGCTGCTGCCTTAGCTCGCCTTGACGACAGACCTTTGTCTGAACAATCAGTGCTAGAAAGACATGATTTGTGTGCTCACAGAAAATCAGTGAAGGCATTAATGAACTTTTTGCGTGGCAGCGGCCTATTGTATAGACTGTAGCACCCGAGCCCCCCCCCCCCCCTCCTTTTTTTTCGCGCGCGTCTATTTCCCTCTTCGCTTTCCTTCCAATCTTTCTTCCCCATTCCCCCTTCCCCTAGTGCAGGGTAGCAAACCGGATGCTCCATTTTCTGGCTAACCTTCTTGCCTTTCCCTCATTTTATTCTCTCTCTCTATGACTTTCCACTGAAGTAATGGTACAAGTGAAGGAGATGCGATACTGAGGTCTATGGAAGAGTAAGTTTTGTTGGCAAGGTTATAGTATGTTGCCTCTTTCCTATTCAACAGACAAGCACCCGATGAAATGAGGAATTGTTCAATGAGACGACCTCGTGCATCACAGCGAGAGTCACCCCACAGACCATTATGTGCGTTCAGGTCCCCAAGGACCAGATAAGGTTCAGGTAGTTCGTCTAATAAAGACTGGAATTGAAGCTTTTCAAGACGGTGGTGCGGAGGTATGTACAAAGAGCAGACTGTGATTAGTTTGTTTAGAATAACTGCTCGGACAGCCACCGCCTCGAGGGAAGTTTGAAAGGGTAATTGTGTACATGCTATACCTTGACTAACTATAACCGCTACACCACCGGATGGTGGCATGGTATCATCTCTATCCTTTCGGAAGATTACGTAGTTACGTAAAAAGTTTGTGTTTGCTCGTTTTAAGTGTGTCTCTTTTACACACAGCACTCTTGGATTGTGTTCATGGAGGAGTTCTTGTAAGTCATCGAGGTTTCGGAGAAGGCCTCGGATGTTCCACTGTAATATTTCTGTCTGCATATTTAAACAAGAGAGATGCTGCTGTGTGTAGAAAGAGTATCCTGTGTTGGAGTGAGCTCGTTAATTCAGGTGGCAGGACGGTCGTCCGGCCCCACTATTGGTTTTTTTGTTTTTCTTGGCGCGCTCCAAGGAGGCGCGCCGCTCTTTCGGTACCAAGGGTACCGTTGTATCCATTGACTCCTCAGAGGCACTGGATGCCCGCACATGCGAGCTGGTGGTTTGAATTTTAGGCCTCGCCTGGTGAGGTGAGGCCTTGAGACCAGAGGACCCTGGAGTCTCCGGCCTCAATTTGCTTGGAGGCGGAGTAGACTGAACTACTGCCGCCTTGGGGGCAGGCGCCACAGCCGATGGCTCGCTCTGCGCTGGCTGAAGGGGTGGCGAGGGCTGGTACGGCATTGCCCCCTGACGTGCCGCATCAGCATATGTTGTGCCGTAAAATGGTGACACTCTTCGTCTTGCTTCTTTGAATGTGATGTTTTCTTTGACTTTAAGAGTGCTTATTTCTTTTTCTTTCTTCCAGTTAGGACACGAACGCGAATACGCGGCGTGTTCCCCGTCACAATTCACGCAGTGAGGCGTCGTAACTCGGATGGGTGGCCGTGGCTACCACATCTTGCACAAGTTTCCTGACCCCGGCAGTTCTGCGAGCCATGACCAAATCGTTGACATTTATAACACCGTCTTGGATTGGGAATGTAGGGACGGACAGAGAGTTTGATGTAGCCTGTGTCTATAGATGAAGGCAGTGTGCTAGATGCGAAAGTGAGTATTAAATGTTTGGTAGGTATTTCTTTGTTGTCGCGTCTGATGACGATTCGTTTCACATCCGTGACATATTGCTCTTTCCACCCTTCAAGCAGTTCCTGTTCAGACATTTCAAGAAGGTCTGCTTCTGAAACAACTCCGTGTGTGGTGTTCATTGATCTATGAGGTTAAACAGATACTGGTATATCACCAAATGCTACGAGACTGCCAAGTTTTAGATGCGGAAGCATCTTATACTCGCGCCTTGTAGTGCGCCGTCCGCGCCGTCCGCACCGCTTCTCGAACATTCGACAGCTGACGCGCGCGCATGCGCCGTCGCGCCGTCGCCCACCATCTGTGCCGCGCGCGCTTCTCCTTCGAGAACATTCGACAGCTGACAGCGCATGCGCCATCGCACCGTCGCCATCTGTGCCGCGCGCGCGCTTCTCCTTCGAGAACATTCGACAGCTGACAGCGCATGCGCCGTCGACGACGACTCCTTCATTGACCTCCGACTACAGCCCGGCGTTCAACAACGCGCCAACGGCGAGCACTGCGTTGCTACCGTCTGTGGCGTCGACGTCATGACGATGTACCTCGCGCCAAACCTCTCTCGTGCCGCCGTAGAAAAGTACGTCGACGAGGCCGTGCAAGATTACAGAAAACAACAACCGCAGCATCGACCGTTCATGCTAGTTGGCGACTTCAACGTCGACGTCATCAAGGACGATTGGATAGTCGAATACATGGCGTCGCGACACTCGCTGAAACGCGCAGCGCACGACGACTGCAAACACCACCAGCCGACCACCATTCGCGGAACCTGCATCGACCACGTCTTTGCAAATTTCGACCTACGACCGATGCAATCCGATCCACTCACTTTTTACTTTACCGACCACAAAGCCATCGTCCTCAAATTCGTCGCAATAAATAAAACACCGCCCTTTCGCATACGTGCCATACGTGTTCACTCATTTAACACCCCATTTCACAACCACGTTAACCAATTTAGCCATCGACCCAAGTAAGCCGCAATTTAACACCCGTTAACCAATTACATGCTTCCGCATCCTCCTCAGTGTTCCCCCGAGGGAAGCTGCGGGCAATTTTTTCATAGTGATGTTTTTCAGGCAGCTCAAGGAGAAGGTCTCCGCTAGCCATCTTTGTAACCTTGTATCCTGGGCCAAAGACATCAGTGAGAGATTTCGCAACAAGAAATGGAGATATGGCTCTGGCTTGTTTTGTTGAAATAACGCTGTGCACAACATAAAATTTTGGAAAGCATTGTCTGGGTTGGTTGAAAATTGATATGTAATCGGTGCGTCCCCTCTTAGGCGGAAGACGATCTAGGAGACGGGGAAATGCAGGTGTTCCCATAGTAGTGTACTTTTTTTCAGCAGCAATGGCGACCACCCACCATGGAGTCCAACCAGGGGACGCTGAAGCACTTAATAGCGTAAGGTTGCAGACGCCAGCCGTACATTGCCACTATAACCAAATATAACTACTCAAGATTAAGTGATTACACAAGGTTAACCCTTGCCACCAGGAAAATTGGAAGTAAATAGAAGAGAGAAGTGGACAGGGCAGACTAAAAAAGAGAGATATAAAGACAAAGTTGTAAGGGAGAGAGATAGGAAAAGGTGACTGCCGATTTCCCCTGGGTGGGTCAGCCCAGGGGTTCCGTCTACGTGAAGCCGGGGCCAAAGGGGTGTGTTGCCTCTGCCGGGGGGCCTTAAAGGTCCAATCACCCAGCGTCGGCACAACCCCCAGGATCCCCCTTTCCCCGGACACGGCAAAGCCACGCACGGCTAAGCGTGGGAGGGAGCCAAAACTCCCCCGTTAGCTCGGGTCCGTGGTGTCGCTACAGACCAAATGCCTACTTGCGCAGTGTTGGGAATCGGGGTGCTGAGTCGTATACCACCGCTGCCACCAGTTGTTGTGGCTTGGGGTTCTGAGTCGTATCTCACCTCCGACGACCAGTTGTTGCGGTCGAAAGGAAGGTCGCTGGAGGATACGAAAACAAAACCCGGTCTCTTGTGGTAGCGTGGTGTAGCTTCGGGTTGAGGAAACGAACGCTTACGAGATGGGGATACGAAAAACAAACAGGTTTATGGCACTATTTACAAATATTTACAGCATGAGGTTAAGAGTTCACAAACCACGAACGTGGTGGTTGAACCGCTACACAGTTCAGAGCCTTCACAAACTACGAACGTGGTGGTTGAACCTTTACTTGGTTCAGAGCGACGTCCTGCACTCTGCGGCGCCGTTATAAGCCCTGTCGGGCTCCTCCTTCTTCAGTGGAACACCAATCACACACACACACAACAGGTGAGGGGTACGAGCATGCCCGGCGCACGTGAAGATCCAATTTTGAGTCAAGATCACTGCACTGAAAGGTGGCGCCAGAGAGGCTCTTGCTCGTCGTGTGTGTCGCTGGTCGAGGGGTCCCAAGCTTCGGACAGCAGACATCAAACGGTCCGCCAATCTGTCCGCTCAATTAGCAGGGCACTTAGTGGCGGCGGTCGCCGTTTCTTCAAAGGAAGACGCTGTCTTTGTTGTCCCCTCTGGAACGGCTTACAGCTTCGTGGCGACAGACGTCTCATCCGCCGGCTAGCAGGGACAATACCTGGCGGGCATAGGCCTCCGGCGAGTCGGCTACTTGTATGAGGATTAAAAGAGCGCCGCTCCCTCGTCAGCTCTCGACGCTGGTTCCAAGAAAACCTGGGTTCCAGGCGTGGGAACGCGGCCCGGCTACGCTTCTCAGCGACAGCATGGCGCCTACCGATGGCGGTCATAACAGCAGGCGCCCCTGTGGGAACAGCGAACCTTGCAAGTAAGCTCCACCACCTGGCGAACAAAGAACAGTGAGGTACACGAGGCCGCGGTCGATACACCATCGCGACGAAACGCCGGCCGACACGCGAACGCTGGCCGACAGGTGGTGGTTAGTGCCGAGCTTGCGACAGAGGAGGAGTCGTTGAGAGAGACCGCAACCGAGGCCGAGGAGAGAACCCGTGAGGCATTGAAATCTGAGCAACAAAGTGATGCCACGATGAAATGCTGAATGACGCTGGGTGAAAAAATTGGCAGACCCCACGTACAGTGTGAATCGATCATATGCGAAGCACGAATGAGAACGGTTCACATGTCACTTTAAAATCAGCACAACGTTACGAGGTGGAGGTAAGTGATGCCGTGCATGACTTCTGTGTCATGATTATCACGTTTAGAGGTGTCGATTACCTTCGTCATCTATTCACGTCACGTGATACCAAATTCGGTATATGTGGAGCGAGAAAAACGGCCGTGAGCACGCTATGAGCGTGGCGTGTTGTCATGTTCTTGCATGACACGCGTGTCAGGGTTATCATGTTTGCACCAGGCATATATTTCATTCTAAAACATGTTCGGCGTTTTGGTTCGTGCCTCGTCGGTGTCGTTGAACATCGCTGTAGACGCCTGCGTTGGGCTTCCCTGGCTCACGCCTCGCCAGTCTTGCAGACGCGACATCACTATTCGCGAACGCGCTCGGCTTCGCTAACCCTGGCAACGCCGGCGACGCCCAGGTTAAGCCTCATCGCATCGGCGTATGTTTCAGCGGGCAAAGGAGCGTGTTATTCCGGCGTGCTCTCCATCGCAGATAGATGAGCCGAAAGAGGACTTGACGTTGCGTAGTCATACCGGGTGATTGGAAACGTATTTTCCCGTTCTATGCTTGTCCATCAGCGCATAATATAACTCGTAAACTGCTCGAGCGTTGTGTAGCAACAGAAATTTATTTATAAATATGCGTAGCCAAGCAAACAACGTAAGCCTAAACAGTATGTATAAGCCACTTAAATGAAAAAAAAAAACAAAACCATTATCAAGGCCTTGGGATTTGCAGTTGGAGGAACAGATATGCGTGTCTTTGATACGATGCGTACTTAAACGATGCCCATATTTCCCCCATGTTTTTCAGAAGAATCTTTGCTTATTTGACAGTTGCAACCTACTTACCAGCATGCATTTCTATGGAATTCTTGCTAATAAATGTGAGCGTTAATTGCAACTCATCCAGCTTGCTGAGTTTCTGTGCAGTTAAACGCAGTGTTACAGTAGTTGCGGCGCTTTGCTTCCGACTCTAAGGCCACGGGTTTATTCTCTAACGCTGCGGCCACACTTGAATGAAGGCTAAACGCCAAGGGCTTGTTAGTGGGCGATGCCAGACCACCAAATGCTCTGAATTCATAGAGCCCTCCACAAGGGCGTGCTTCATAAATCTACCGTAGTGTACGCACTTAAATCTCCAGAAACTGTTAGATAATGGTAAAATATTACCAGGAGTCTAAAGTGCCAAATCCACATTCTGATATTAAGGTACGCCGTACTGAAAGGCTCCGGAAATTTCGACCATCTAGTGTTCGTTAAAGTGTACTGACATCGTACGATACACTGGACTTCAGCATTGCACCTTCAAAACAATGCGACCTCCGAGGCGGGGTTCGAACCCGTGACCTGTGGTTGGCACCTGAAGTACCTGTTGGACTGTACCCTGGGGTCATGTTGGGTCACAGAGAGAAGTCATACAGCAGTCCACGTTTAAGAGTATGCTATGTCGCCATGATCTTCATGAATAAATTTGTAAAGAAAATTGTCGCTGTCAGAAAATACGCCAAGGCAAACACGCACTAAATAAAAGTTTGGCCTTCCGTGGTCATGAAACCAGGCATGCTGCAATCATAGTAGCATGGCGATTCAACAGGGACTTACATAACATTGCCATCTTTATTTTCCGTATTGACACAACTTAACCTCACGTGCCTAATGTTTCTTGTTGTTTAAGCACTGTGAGAATGTGATACAACGTGGTGGGTGAAAGTGAGGCGATTGTCGTTACATCTACATTGATGAATCGAGGCAACACAAATGTAGTGTTCATTACAATGATATAAAGTTGAGCGAACACCGCAACCACCATTCAAATTAAACCGCCATCACCCATGTCTCATGAGATAACATTTGGAATGTCCACTGCGTCGTTATAGCTTTACATAGCCACCAACACAACAAAAATGGACGTTGCACGTACATTACGGCTGAATGGTGTCCTTTGCGAAAGCAGTGAAATACGTGGCGTGGCTCTCCGCTAACGAGGAAGCCCATAGTGGGCTCAGGGCTAGTAAACTGGGTGGCGTTTTGCTCGGAACCGGGCTGCCCGACATGAGAGGCAGTGACCTCTTACAACGACAGTTCGAATGACAGAGATGTATCGAAGGGACATGTGATTGTAACCTTTGCCACCCAATTAGGAGAAACCTTACGAGAACGCATAATAACAGTCCTGCGCCGAATTCACGCGCCCTAAACCCCTCGTAACTGCTTAGTGCTCTTCAAGGGTTTAGAGCGTGATTTAATACGCAAAAACAGTGATGAAAACTTCATAGCCAACGAAAGTCACATCCTCTGAGAATAAACCTCGCATGACTTTATGGTGGAATAGTTTATTGCTACGCAGAACGCTTGGGTTCGATTCCTGTTGTGATCCGGTCATTTATACGTTCCAATAGTAGAATTGACACTGTCGATGTCGAGTTTACTTAAAGCTCCGCTATAAACTCCCTATGTCTCTTCTCGCCGTTCCTGGGTAAATATAATCTATCAACCACCCGTTCTGGGTACATATAAACTATTAACCACCCGGTGGTTTGTACCACGGGTAGTGGTACACCGGTATGGGTCACACGTATCAGGAGAAAATGGCTGGACAACCTACGTGATGGTATTATGACGTTGTTCGGACCACGACTAGACAGTAATATTTGTCAATTCACTTAACAACGCACGTTTTGGCCTACATATAACGTGTTAAGGAGCAGTTTACGACAGCGGCCAGACGTAGGCGGCTAGAGATAGATAAATAGATAGATAGATAGAGAGATAATAGAGAAAGCGAGAAGGAATAGAAATATGATCACGAGAGCGAGTACGGTGGAGGGTGTGAGCTCTCAGTGCTTATTCACGAGCAAATGCACTTGAGCACTAGGTGTTTCGGCAAACACACGAGTAATTGCGGATCTCGTTCTCATTCCTGCATCAGTGCCCATATATAGACAATGTGTTCGCTCTTCTCCGCGTACGCGCTGTTGTGAAAGTGCCTTCGTTCACACATCCTCTAACTGAAATGCGTGCCCGAACTTGTTTTGTGATAGAGCACGGACAGCGGAGCAGTGTGACATGCATTTCTTGTAGCAGCTCTGCGTACTGGGAAACATGTTCTCTTTCGGCCAGTAGTGCTTCTTCGAGAACGTTCGGGTTGGGCTGCAAGTGTCGCGGTCTGCATCGTAAACGCAGGAACAAAAAGCTATCTTGTGAATGCTTCCGATGTCTAGAGTACGTTTCCGTAGCCTTGCTCTGTCTGCATGTTTTGTTCTGTTAAGCCGCCACAGCATTCTAGGGGTTATGGCGTTCGGCGGCTAACCCGAAGGTTACATGTTACTGTGCGTATACCCTCAAGGTCACGTAGTGGTTTCATAGCAAGGTCGAAAATATTTCACGCGCTGAATAGCTCGTGGTTTAAAGCATGCTACTCATTACACAGAATGCAGTCCTATTCGAAAGATTTACTGACCCAAGCAACTTGCAACTTTATTGAAACTACAATTTAAACTTCTCCAGTAACATTATACAATAAAGATTATGCACAAAGCTTTTGAAGCACGCAATACGGATGTGATATCACAATCACGTTCAACTCTGAAATGGACACCAAAGGAAAACATTGACTTATTCGAGATTAGTAAACTGAACTGTTATGTCGTAAGTATAACTTTTATAAGTTCTTTGTTAGAGAGGGAAATCAAGGCTGAAGTTTAATTTTTAAATTTTGCGCCGTAATCTCCGTACAGGACGTGAAAAATTCCATAATGTGTTCTTCGTACTTTCTCGACATTGGTTGGACGAAATTTTCTGAAACTTCCAATGCTGAGCCTACGGCACCCACAGAATACACTGTATTTCAATTTTATTGATTAGAAGCTACGCAGGACTCAGTAGACGCCTTCGAAATTTCTTACGTCAGAGTGTTTGGTGCGGGAATCTCAAGATGGCGTTTCCGCCCGTAGTTTATTTTTGCGTGTTTCCTCGCTTACGAAATGTCGTGTCGCGGTAAGTATGGTGTTTTCGGGATTGTGAAATTGGACTATACTAACACGTGGAAAAATTATTTTGCTCCTTGAGCGAAGCTTCAGGGTTTCCCGATATTTTTTTACTTAACTTACAATGGCTGATTGGACATTCTTTATTTTTACATCTGCACCACCCAAAAATAATAACCAAAAAGGTACTTTAGTCGGCGAGTAAATGGGGATGAAGACAAGAAGGCAGATGTCACGGAAGTTAGGCCTGTATAAAATTCTCGTCAACAACGACCGCAATACTCTTGCACGCACACACAAGCTCAGCTTGAGCGGCATTTTTGTTTTTATTGATTGTCTTTGCACAGTTCTCGGTTGTACGTTGCGTGTCTGACGTGACAATACCGTTTGTAGTTTAGACGGCAGTGTCGAGGAATTTCATCAACGACTTCGGGCTTTACCCACAGCATGCACTCTGAAAGAAGAAGAAAATGAAAACAAAAGTGCACACGTGAGTTCTGGATGACGCTGTGAAATGTGGTGAGACAGTGATTACTCAAAAAAACAAAACAAATGCTGTGGAACGGCAAAGGTAAGTACAGGTTGCTCCTGTCTGGAAGGACCTTTCGCTCGGGGCCGACACCAAAGTAAGCCATTTGAACACAAATGCAAAATGGCCTTTATCAAACAATCAGACGATTAGCCGCACGTAATAATATAATTTGCATTTGAAAGCAGCGGCACCTAAAGTCAACAAACCTGAGCGACCGCCTGTAGACTGTGTGTGCTCCCCGAGTGTGCTCGCGATTGTGTGTAACTTCTCATCTTTCTGCAACCTCTTTTCTCCCCTTTATCCCTTCCCCAGTGCAGGGTAGCAAACCGGATGTGCGTCTGGTTAACCTCCCTGCCTTTCCTTGCATCTTTATCTCTCTCTATCGCATTTGAAAGCGAAAGCTGTTCTGGTAAAAATGCGAACAAAGTAAACCTTCACGTTAGCTTTAATTTTTCAATTCTATAGTTTTGAGTCTCCCCCATCCCTGGGTATGCCAGCAACTTGCAGGCTAACCTGTGTTAGTTGTATGCAGAAAAAAAAACCTAATTCAAATAATTGCTCATATTAAAAGAGAGCGTTTAACACGAATGGTTAGTGTGCTCTGGTGTGCTCGCACATTCACTACGTTAGCAAGAACTGCTTATAGATCGAAGCTCAAGAGTACTTACTGTTTACACGGCATTTCGGGGTCACTAGCATCGCAAGTACTCTTGGAGCGCTGGTAGGTTATACCATCTTAAAGTTTTCAGTTACAGCCAAGCCTCCTTATATCGAGCTCGAGTGAATTGAAGTGTCTTTTGTAGATCTGGGATTCTCAGGCATGTTGGTCTGTTGGTTTCAGGGAAAGCAGCTAAGCTCCATGTACCTTCTACCCCCTTTCATGAAAACAGTTTTCATTCGGTTGGTGATACATCCACGATAATTTCAAAGGCCAAGACATTTATTAAAATATTTACTGATGTTTGACAGAACTCGCATTGCTTGCACAAACAAATCAATGCGAGACCCATTAATACACAGGGCCAGCCACATGTCGGCTGCTAGATTCAGCCAGCTCTTGAGCTCATCTTTCAGATAGGCTAGTGTCGGGAATGCCTGTTCACCAGCATATGCTCTTGAAAGTGGTTGTAGCATGTCCAATGCCTAATCTCCAGCTCCTGTCTTCAAGCAGGATAAAAGTGAAAGAGGATAAAATAAGACCTCCGAGGTTTTGCGTCACAGCATAAATACGCGGCTCGTTTTCGGAGTCTGACTGGCGACAAAAAAAAGAGCTGGTGAAATTTATTGCGCACATTGCGCCTTTCTGAGTGCGAAACCAAAAAAATAATAAAAAAACGTATCCTTGGCTTGAGGATCACCGAGGAAGTTCCTGCGGAACCACTAGGTTCGACAGAACCCACTTTTAGAAACCATGCTATAAATCCAAGTCTTACCACGCTCTACAGTGCTATAATAGGTAGTTTACGGATAGCGTACGCTAAGTTGGAGGGTGTTGTGGGCGTGACGTTTGCGTATGGGTGCTATATGAGTTTTCGAATAGTGTTTGTCCCCCGCAAACGCGTACTCACGCTCAAGGCACCGCAAATTGGCTTTGCGGGCATTGTGGGCCGTACGAAATTTAATTTTTTTTGCTGGCACACCACGAATGCTAGCCGTGGTTATAGTTTTATGACGCATTCACAGTGGCAATGGCCGCAGCGGATAATATTGACATACGTTATTTGAAAACTCCCCAATAACAGTGCATAAAAAGATATACCAATACATCGAAAAAAATAGTAGGAAGAATTGATATATGATTCATCAAGCACTGTTGTTAGGGCTCTATAGAAAGCCAGCTTACGATCATAGTCAAGGACAAACATTTTCAGGACCAAACATGTGTCGTAGTCGGTATAGAGGCCATGGCCAACGTGATAATGCTTCAGATCTGAAATGCAAGCAGACACACAGGTTAACAAGCTCTCCAAGATAATAAAATTACAGTTAGTGCGACATCATATCTTGAGGCATATAATACGAAATTTAGGCCGAATTCTTTGTCATGGCTAGGAAGTGGCAATTCTAGAAAAAATCGTTAATAACATCGCTGAGCTGTGTCTAACGAATAATCATCGCGAGTTCACGTACGCGTCACAGTTAGAATGCCACCCGATAGATAATCGAGTGCGACCCTATAGATAACGACATGACCATTATGTCCTTTTAGGGGCGAAGCACCTCAAGACCTCACGATCTCCATCTGGCTGCCATAGTCTAACGACGACGTTGCACCAGTGAATGTGAACGAACAAGAACATCTGTGAACAACAAAAGGTTTTAAGAAGGCCGTTTACAAGAACAAACAAAATAAAAGGCCACAAAATCGTAGAAACACCTACATGTAGCCACCCATCAATCAAAACAAACAGCATAAAAACGCTCACGAGAGCAATAACCCATAACAAAAGAGAAGGCCATGATTCGTGATCTGATGCACACTGCTTCGCTCGATCACAGGCATTCACGCCATGGATATGAGTAGATTAAGTAATGTTTGTAATGCTGCCTTTCAGGCAGTTAAATTTTAGCCGTGAATTGAAGCGAACAGCTGTTTATAAAGACAATATGCGTCGGCCCAACCATTTACGCGAGGCTGCTGCAAGGCTCCTATTTTACACGCGAAGCAACTTTTGCTTGGGGCTCTGTCAATCCCTCGGCGACCGTCCTCTCCCCCACTGCACATGCCCCAACTCTCCCTCTCCTCGCGTGAGCGCGAGAAGGCGGGGTGGAGAAAGTGGCGTGATCACTGCATACGCTTCGTTTCTCCTCTCCCGTTTTCTCTCTTCGCCACAGCTCGGCGCAAGTATGGAATGCAGTGTAGCGCTCGCTCCCGTTGCACGCGCCTTCAAAATGGCACTTTTTATGTCCGCGTTGGCAACGGTCTCTAAAGTAAAGATGGAACAGCAACGTGTACAACCAACTTTTCCTTTTTTATTCTAACAATAACAACCTAATGATTACACCATCGTCCTCTGAAGGGGGCCATGTGGAGACGCGAAGCAGCACCGGGTGTTCACTTTGCGGCACACACCTGGTGATCTACACAAATGGCAGGGGGAATAATATAAGCGGTACACAACGTATACAAAATTCAGCACACAAGTGAAAGAGACGTGGAAACATACAAAGGGAAACAACAAATAGAAACACAATTAAACACCAGCACTGCTTTGCACCCCCACATGATTCCCTTTAGTGAGAGATTATGTAATTTTTTGACTCCTCCTTCACTTAAATTATCAAATATCTTGTCGCTGGCCTGCCACGCAAAGGTTAATGTCATAGAGACCGAGCCATACATGAACGCAAGAGAGAAGACAGGAACCACAAACGCCGGCTAAGAGCTGAAACAAAAAGGGCACAAAACAGCAGAAAGGAAGGTAGACACAAATGGTGATCTGCACATGTATAGGCAAGAGACGATATCTTTCTAGCATGGACCTGTACAGATAAGCAACTCATAGCGATGTTTCGCGTCACCGGGATAGAGATAAACAGTATATTTCACTCTGCACAATATGTTCAGCATTTCGAAACTGAATATTACCCCAACCTCGCCCCTCCACCCCCTCCTTGAAAAGTGGAATGTTTTGCACGACTACAGAGCGGAAGATAACGCTATAACAAGGTGCTTGATTGGGCTGGTTGGGGCTGCATGGTAGACGAAGAAAGTGCTCAACAGCGCCAACGACAGGAGGGGATAGAAGAGACGAGAACAGCGCTCTGTTCTCGTCTCTTCTATCCCCTCCTGTCGTTTGCGCTGTTGAGCACTTTCTTCGATAACGATAAAGAGCAGCCCCTTGCACATTTCGACACAATTCATGGTGACACGTCCACACTAACAAAATAATGGTGTCGACACCTGTAGGTCGATCTTATGGCCAGCGTGAGCTTACCGTCGTCGATGTAGTAGGTGGGCTGGTCAGGGGCATCTCCTTCTTGCCAATTGACAGTAATGTTTCTTCTGAAATATTGAGAAACATGGTTTAGTGCTGTAAATTTAAAAGCACGTTAACCATTCTAGTGAAACAGGTATCTGTGCTTGTGAGGATGTCTATAAATGGCTGTATTTTCGATGGAGGCGGAAATGTTGTAGGCCCGTGTGCTGAGATTTGGGTGCACGGTAAAGAACTCCAGGTGGTCAAAATTTCCGGAGCCCTCCACTACGGCGTCTCTCGTAATCGTATGGTAGTTTTGGGACGTTAAACTCCACATATCAATCAAGGAAAGGAGCAGCGCTTCGAGATAAATAATAGTGCACTTGAAGTTGTAAAAGACTATGTCTACTTAGGGCAGGTAATAACCGCAGAGCCGAACCACGAGATTGAAGTAACTAGAAGAATAAGAATGGGGTGGAGCACATTCGGCAAGCACTCTCAAATTATGACAGGTAGACTGCCACTATCCCTCAAGAGGAAGGTATATAACAGCTGTATCTTGCCGGTACTTAGCTACGGAGCAAAAACCTGGAGACTCACAAAGAGGGTTCAACTTGCGTCTCTCATAATCATAGAGTGGTTTTGGGACGTTAAACCCCACATATCAATCAAGAGGGTTCAACTTAAATTGAGGACGACGCAGCGAGCAATGGAAAGAAAAATGGTAGGTGTAACCTTAAGAGACAAGAAGAGAGCAGAGTGGATTAGGGGACAAACGGGAGTTAAGGATATCATAGCTGAAATCAAGAAGAAGAAATGAACATGGGCAGGGCATGTAGCACGTAGACAGGATAACCGCTGGTCATTAAGGGTAACTGACTGGATTCCCAGAGAAGGGAAGCGGGTTAGGGGGAGACAGAAGGTTAGGTGGGCAGATGAGATTAAGAATTTTGCGGGTATAAATTGGCAGCAGCAAGCACAGGACCGGGTTAACTGGCGGAACTTGGGAGAGGCCTTTGTCCTGCAGTGGACGTAGTCAGGCTGATGATGATGATGATGATCAATCAAGGATGTCTCTAAATCTAGTACATCGCAAGTATGACAGACCAAGCTTGACTGCGTGACCTGCTCGTTTGCTTACTGCTACGGTCATTTCAACTTCTGCCTTTGTATATAGAACAGCCAATAACTATTTCATTGTTCATAATTGTCTAGACGATTGCGGCGAACAAAAGCACAATACGAAAAACGTTACAGGGGCGCCCCAGGCAGCTTACTTGCACTCAATGCAAAAGAACTTTGACAGGCTTATCGACATCTACGTTATCGGGACGTAGTTGAGACGACGAGAAGTGCAGATGCAAAAGGATAATATTGCACTATTATCGGTGCACGCGTTACGCATGCACCTCCCTTCCCACACACACACATCATCATCATCAGCCTGACTACGTCCACTGCAGGACAAAGGCCTCTCCCATGTTCCGCCAGTTAACTCGGTCCTGTGCTTGCTGCTGCCACTTTATACCCGCAAACTTTTTAATCTCATCTACCCACCTGACCTTCTGTCTCCCCCTAACTCGCTTGCCTTCTCTGGGAATCCAGTTAGTTACCCTTAGTGACTAGCGGTTATCCTGTTTACTCTCTCTCTCAATATATATATATATATATATATATATATATATATATATATATATATATATATATATATATATATATATATTGTTGCGCATGCCTGGGCAGAAAACGAAGATGGGTGAACAGGCTGGCTGCCCGAAGCTGGAGGAAGAAAGAAGACGACGACACTACGATCATCAACCCCGCTCCGGCGCTTCTCTTCGCGACCAAAATAAACGGCCCCTTCAGCCGTATACGTCCTGGTCCTCCTTGTGCGTAACAATATATATATATATATATATATATATATATATATATATATATATAGAGAGAGAGAGAGAGAGAGAGAGAGAGAGAGATGTGTGTGTGTGTGTAACATACTGCAAGGCACCAACTTGGAATTGTGCATTTGCATGATCGTGCGTTTCCGCTGCTCCGAGGCCAGCTGTGCAATGTATTCGAACTGTGCTACGTCGTGGCCCTCATGACTAACTGGTGCTGGAAGAATGCCGACTGTATCAACCAGTAATAAGGGAAGGACATGATGTAATTTTTTGAAGGGCCACAAAGCCACTGCGGAATCATCTATAACGAGCATGCCGACGATGCAGCAAGGGTCGCTCACGAAAATGGCGACATGGATACCGTTTCACTATCAAGAAGCTTTTCAGAAAAGCACGTCAAGGATATACGTGAAAGCATCGAAGGTGAATGGAATGTCACAACGTGATGTTAATGAAAGGAAGCCACTTCAGGTAATTCGTCGAGATACGCGTGCGTGGTAAGTAGTTTTCAATTGAGTTAAAGACTGCCTCAATGAGGGAAACAGACAGATAATAGAGTTCACGTTGCAAAGGACACGAGAAATAATGGAGGCATATTTCATACTTATGTCTCCCGATCACCTGAGTTCTGCAGCTGTTGCCCTCAGTCAGGAAGACTAACTTCATTGACAACTGCTAGATTAGTTAGACTACTCACCACGCAGAACCAGATCAATCACATGCAGAGACTTGCTTTCATGAACATCACTCTGCGACATAGCTCCTGATGCCTTAAATGTTATCGCGAATATATTTAACGTGATTTTACGAAAATAAACACATGCACTCAATGGCAACGGTTGTTGTTTTTGAAGAATGGTAGTTATTCTGCCCCAGAGATTGCGGTCACAGACATCATTGAGAAGAAGCTCACTTGGGAGAACCACCGTGCCCTTTCAGTTCCCAGACGTAGCCGGCCTTCTTCTGCTCAAGATCCATGTATGAACGAGTGGCAGTTGTGCACAGCATAACGGTGTCGTTGGTCGAGGTGTAGACGGTCACGGCTCGTGGGAACACTTGTACCACCTGAACGCAAGAAAGGAGATAACAAATTAGAACGCACCTTGTGTTAGAACTTGTAATGGCACGAATCGCTCCAACATGAATTCAACGGCTAACACTGTATTCACCAAAATAAGATACCACGTACTGTGCGAATGAATGTAAAGCGAAGCAGTCTGCGAGGAGCTGCATACATCGCATTGTTGTTTCTTGCAGCCAAATGAAGGCTTTCGTCATGAGCTGCAGTTCACTGCATGCCAAGGCGAACGCATTCATTAGCGTATGTTTCTTATACATGTATGCACATTCGAAAATCTGCTCTACGCTACGCTATTTAAACGCAAAATCTCGTCGCTTCAATGCATGTCCCTTCACTTATGTTCGTCGCGTGGTCATATCATGCCTGACGATTCCCACACGTTTGCAGTGAATAAAGGAACTGAAAGTGCCCCAATACACTTCAGTTAAACCAGTCCGTACATGATAACACGATTATGATACGCATTTTCGGACCTGCCATTTACGTTCATCATACAATCATGTCACGTAGTAGCGCTTTCAGTATATATCTGGTGGGCGAAATGATGGTGAGAGCTTCAAGATTGTATCGTGTAAATAACGTACGAAATATGTTTTATGATTTTCCCCTTACGAGCTGTCATTTTTCTCCGCGATGCAATAACGTCGCGCTGTACTAATATTATTACACATCAACGTAGGAAAACGGCCTCCGGTGCACCATGAGTGTGGCATGGAAATTATGCTGTAGACGACATGGGTGCCATGATTTCGTGTTGCAACCTGCCACTTGCGTTCATCATAAAATCACGTTTCCGGCAATACAAATTTCGCCATATATCAAGCTAGTGAAACTGCCTCCAATGCATCGAAAGCATGGCACGGAAGCCATGTCATGAATAACATCGCCGGTGTCATAGTTTTAACGTTGGCATATGTCATTTATATTCTTCTTACAAAAATTTATCGCTATACCTTTTGGCATATAGGGCTAGCGAAACGGCTTCGAGCGCACCATCACTGTGGCATGCTATAAGTGATGCAGGACGGGGCATTCATGTCCCGATTGCGTTAAAGCCTGCTTTGCATGGTTTCATCGCTGCCTGAACAACGCTTAGAACAGCTGTTTTAGGCAGCGTATTTATTGTCGAAGTTGATGACATTGTCAGGACGTCCTTGCAAAAGTACACTGGCTAGCGATAGATTCCAAGAAATGTGACAGTTTCATTCCGTTTTGGTATATTTGCTGAAAGCGAGCAGTAGTGCTGGGAGAAGTTTTTTTGTCAATATTAGATGATTCGCCGTTTACAAAAGAGAACGAGTGAAACGGGGCAAAAAATTCAACATGAACCTAGAATTTGAAGTGTTTCAAAGTGTCAAGGTAAGCAAAAAAAGAAGAAGAGAATGGAAACGAAAAGGATTGAGGCCCATGCATGGTGATCCAGATGTACGTTAAAGAACTCAAGGGGGGTCGAAATTTTCAGGGTCATCTAGTACGGCATCCCGCATAAACATACAGTGGTTTCAAGATGTTAGATCAACGTAATTATCATTATTTTTGACAAGTGAGATGTTCGTCAATGAATTAAATTTCTCCAGGAGCTGATAATTAGTCTCGTCGCAATAATTTTGTAATTGCAAATTAAAAAAAATAGCGCAGCTTGCAATAATTCGGCAAGGTTCGGCCGGTTGGAACATAGCTTGTTTTCGCTTGGCTAGGCGTCTACATTCTCATCTCTATTTCTCACCCCTTGTTATACTAAACTATGCATAGCCCTTAGAGGACAACCGTTTCAGCTTGTCATACTTTTTGGAGTACAGCGCTATGAAACACATGGACGGACACTAATTGTATAGGCACGACGGGGGCGCAGATCTACGACATAGTTTTATTGCCTTCGGCAGTTAAAGCACTCTTTCGTTTCACGGCGACTACGGGCCTATGTGAATGCCTTTGACTTCTGTATGGTGCCACCGCTGCATACGCGTCAGCTTATTTACTCGCCATTTTCTGGTCTATTTTCCTTCTCTCTCTTTTCTCTTTCATGTTTATACTCCTCTTTCTCATTCCTCCAGCCTATGGCAGCCATCAAACCATGCACCTGGTTAGTGTCCATGCCTTCTCTCTTGCTGTTCTTTCTCCTCCTCGCAGTGCAAATATATGTGCCATGATCGTTCAAAATTCACGGTGACAATCACGCTTTGCCAGGATTGACAGTTAGCGATAAAAACAACCTACATAGTTAACTTAGTTACGCAGAAAGTCAAGTGACGCATTCATGCAGAAATTAAAAAGCACTGTTGCGGCAAAACGTGATTGTCGCAGTAAATTTTGAGTGACTATTGCACATAATTTGCTCTGAAGAAGGCAATAAAAACCAGTTGTTAGTTAGCGCCCATCGTGTCTATCATGTGCCCCTGGCTCTGCGTTTCGTAGCCCCGCGCCACAAAATCTTTGACCATGAACCTGCTCGCCCAAACCAAAGTTTTGCCAGACCAAATTTCAGCTTGTCTTGTTAACTATCTGTGCAGAGCGCTTGGGAGGCGATTGAGTGTGTGGTGGGGTATGTTGATCATAATTCGTTATCTACGACACATGGCGAACTTTTAGCGCCAGAGCTCTGGAACAAAAGAGCAGAAATATGTACAAAAACAATTCAGAAGGTGTTCAGCACTACACTTTGTGACCCGCTATCGACTCCATACAAAAAGAAGTGCTGCAGTCAGCGAGACAGCTTGATTGCAGGGTGCTCGAAGAGCAGATACGAAGGTCAGATAGACTGTGATGCTGAGACGGGCACAGCGCGTGCTGTACATGAGTGGTTGTTGGGTTGTGCCTGTTCTGCAGAAAAGTAATCGGAAAGGCAAGTTTTGCCTTTACGATAGTGACGTCGGCTGGTGACGTCGGCCTACGCGGGAAGCTTAAAAAAGAGCCGTGAAATGTAGAAAGTAAACGTTGAATGGTTTCATAAAAAGAGCTTATTGCCTCACGAATCGATGGTCGCATAAGGTCTTAGGACTTCTAAAGTGCGAGTGGAGTTACAGGGGCCAGACGCGTGGTTTAAGCGCTTTATCTCTCCTTTCGTACCAGTGAGGACGGTGAAAGCTACGCAGAGGGAAAAAAGAGAGAGGGCAAGGATGCAAACAGATGGGTCTCTTCGTCAGCGTGCGTCAAGGCTTTGAGCGTCGCCGTCACTACGCAGATCAAGATCAAATCAGCCATTGGCTGCGGACTTGTTTCATGACGTGACCATTTGTGTTTAAGGCGTCATTTGCAGAGGGAAGCGGGATTATTTTGTAGCTGAGTCCGAGGATTGTATGTTCTCGGCCACGTGCCATGTTGCGTTAAATTGTTTTCCCCACGTGTTCTGAGGACTTGCTGGTCAACAATCGACCAGCAAGGTTTTCGGACCCTGCTTAAACAATGAAGCAGGGCCCTTTTAATCACGTGGCTCCTACCAACCTATAAGGATGTTTCTCAGTGGTAAGAATGACACATACAATGGGTATTTATTTGTAGTGCGAGGCATTTTCGTTATTTGAGCATGGCGCAGGTTTTGGCGGCCAGTAGAAGATGACAAAGATGTTGGGCTGAATTGTGACTGATTAACTGACAGCCATGCTATCATTTACTTGCTTTTTATTACCACGCAAAACTGGTGGAGGTGCTGGGTAATGATCGTTATTTAAGCACCTATGTACGCATAATACGTACAACCACACTTGTTTACAAAGATTAGTTCAGGCTCGTGGCCCTTAGGAAAGTCAACCACGTTTTCGTGGCAACGCCATGGTGCAGCTTTGACCGGGGCTCAGAATATGTCGCAACTCAAAGCACGAGACTCATTAAATATTGCCATGGTTTAGGTAAGCAATTAGGACATACTTGTTGGTGCGGGAATAGTCAAACATAATCCAACACCATGTTTATAATCCAACGTAGTCCAACCCCCTGAAATAAGCGACACCCTGTTGCTCATTTCATTTTCCTGACTAAACTACACCACTCATCCAATCCTCGTAATCTGTCCTCTCCCACACTGTTTCTAGCTGATTCAGTGGCTTTTTTTTACAACAAACAACAAGTATGCGTGAGTGTAAGTGAGGATAAAATTAATATTGAATAAGTTTATTTATTTTCACAACTTTGCAGTCGTTTTTTTATGGAGTGATTCGGAGACATGATCCACGAAGACAGGGCAGGGCCACTGCAGTTTGCATATGCCACTGAGTATTTTTTTTTCCAATGTCAGAGTGCTTGCTAAGCGTGTGTCACCTGGTGCTGCACAGTATCCACGACAGTCTGCGGGAGCAGTAGTCTCGTGCAATGTAGTTGAGGAAACGGCAAACAACGCATGAGGCCATTAAGAAAATCACTACTGCACGCTAGAGCATTCACCCTGAGCGGCATCATTCGTGTAGAGCCGGGAAGCTGATGACACAACTGTCGAAAAGCAGTGATTGTGATGGCCTTAAAATACAGTCCCGACGAGTTCTTGAAGTACCGTAGAAAAGTGGGCTACTTGAAACACATACTCATGAGGAATGACAGTAAGCGAAAAAAAATAACCCGAAAAAACAAAACAAAATGCACGAGAAACGCGCTGCCTAACAACTGAAATCTTTATGAAGAAAACGTAGCGTATATAAACATAAAGGATGGCACTAAAAAGTTTATAGACACCTAAAACCTAACGAAACCACACTGATGAGGCAAAGGGAGCAGCAGACGATTTAAATTCTTGAAGCATTTGAAATAATAATGAAAAAGAAAAGACCGGTGCGTGGGCCAGCCCTTCAACGCTCTCACAGATGCTGAGGTTATCTATCGACAGCACACGGAATTAGATGGTTAGTCGGGATCAATAAGATTTTTAGCGTCTTTTTTGTGTTTACAGATGCTACGTTTTCTTCTTTAAACTTTCAGTTGTTACACAGCGCTTGAGTCGTGCACTTCACTGTTTTTTGAGTTCTTCTTTTTTTGCGCAGACTGTCATTAGTTCTTAAAACCTTCCATGATGAAAGACTGCAATGAAACGTTTGTATACACCTGACCAAACTACTTCTGTAAGGTCACGCACGACGTGACATCTCGCACCCCCTTTCTTTTTGGTAACGCGTCTTCCCGATAAACGTAACCGACTCAGCGGGGCAACCCCTTCCTCGCTCGCCTGACGCGTTCCGGACAAACGGCGCCCTGGAGCTACCTCTGCCTATCCTACTCCTGCCGTGAAAGTGCCTGTACGGTGTCGACGTGGGCCACGGGCAACGAGGCCGGAGGGATAAAAGGAGCGCCCGAGAAAAGACGTGAGGTCTTTTTGCTGCTAGAAGGGCTTGCCAGCTAGACACCTGCACGACCGCCTTAGGCCCCACTGCGGGTCATACTTTTGCTGACATCTCTGCATTGTGAATAATTGTACATAAAGTTCTATGTGTAAAACGTCCAGTGGTGAAGGCGTCTTCCTCCGGGTAAAAGTTACGAAGACGGCGCTGATCATCCTCGCGAAGCAATGAACCCGGCTTTGCTTCGCCACCAAGAACATGGTCTGAACCGTATTTCGAGTTCGGACGAAAATTTACTACTTCAGTAAATGTTCCCCGATCGTGTCCAGCTTCTGGTGATTTACACGTTTGAAAATACGAATGGAAGTATGGCTTCAGAATATCAATCTCGAAATATGTTTGCTTAAGATAGCGTGAAGTACGGAAATGATGGCATGCAAAAGGAGGAAAACCGTATATTGTATTATTTTCTACCACTACCAGTTCACTGTCTCTCTCTTTAATACGTTCGTACAAAAGTCTATTCAAGAAAAGTTGCGTGGAACTTACCCTAACGAAGTCCACAGGTTCCTCACGATTCGGTAGAAACCCACCAGCTGCCATAGTTGCAAGCGCCAGGCATGTCACCAGATTCGACGGGGTCATTTTCAAACAGAAAGTTCCTTCGACGTTAACTCTTTCGCGGGAGGCGTCAATATGCTCATCTGACCAACGTGCGGCCTCTCTTATGTACAGCACTTGGCGATAAACGTCTCAGGAGGTTCGTGCAGACAGTTTCTACCTATTGGCAAGAAGGTGCTAGCTGATACTCACAATGTGCAAATGGAAGGTAACAAGCCACTTCAAGTGTCGTTGCTCGAACCACTACTTATCTACTGGTTTTGAGCATCAGCGTGTTTGGAGGCCGAGGTGTGCGGGCTTTCTTGTGCTTGCACTACATGGCCTACACGACCTTAGGCGTGCATACACACGACGGACGGCTCCGCGGAAATCTTTTTCTCGGGCTGCGGTTCCATCGCCCGTCCTGCGGAGAAGCGTGTACAGACGGTGGACAATGCGAGTAGACGAACGCGACGCGGAAAAAAGCATGGCGACAACGTTTGAAGCAACGCCTGTTTGCTTCGGATCTCCAAGGTATCACTAAAATCTTATCATTTCCATTGCTTGATGCATTGTCCTCAGCCTAAATTCAACCGTCTAGTGATCCTCCAGGTTTCTGCTTTGTAGGTGAGTACCGGTAAGCTGCAGCTGTTATACACGTTCCTTTGAGGAATAATGGTAAAATTATCATTCATGATTGGGGATTGCTTGCTGAATGTGTCGCTCCCATTCTTATTCTTCTGGTTACTTCGATCTCAGGATGACGCAGCGAGCGATGAAATTGAAAAGGATAGGTGTAACCCTAAAAGACAAGAAGAGCGCAGTGTGTATCAGGGAACAAACGGATGTAAAGTACATCATACCCGTAATCAAGAAGAAGAAGTGGTCATGGGCTAGGCACGTAGCACGAAGGCAAAACAAGCGCTGGTTATTAAGGATCACTGACTGGATTCTAACTGAGGACAAGCGGGTGAAGGGGAGGCATAAAGTTAAGGGGTCAGAAGAGATTAGGAAGCTTGCGGGTATAAAGTGGCAGCAGCAAGCACAGGGATGAGTTGACTAGTGGAACATGGTGGATTCCTATGTCCTGAAGAGGGCGCACTCAAGCGGCTGGAGCTGCTGATGATACTATCTGGGGTTAAAAGTCCCAAAACCAAGGTTTTATCATGAGAGATGCCGAAGTGGAGGGCTCCAGAAATTAAGACCGCCTGGTGCTCTCTAACGTGCAATGACATTGGACAGCACACGGGCTTTTATTATTTCACCTTCATTGAAATGCGACTACTGCTACCGGGATCGAACCCTCGACCTTCGGGCCAGTCGCCGATCACCTTAGCCACTCATCCTACGAGGCGGACAAAAAACCTTTAAGCTATTAGTCGTGCGTTGCGTGGCCTGTTAGTTACAAACTGACGCTGGTATTTGCTTTAGTCATGTGTACGAAAGCTTTCGATGGCAAAACATTTTTGACGATTAGACAACCACTGCTGCAAGTCGTACCCCCATTTTATAAGAGCTGTATATGCTTTGCATACGCTTCTATTATATATATATATAATATATATATATATATATATATATATATATATATATATATATATATATATAAGGGAAAGAAGTGTATACCTAAGCCTAATGGCGAGTGTGAAAACACTTTTATGCGCATGCTTGGCGTCACGTAGCACGTGAACTTATTATGAGCGGGCAGCTGAATAATTGTCCCTCTTATACAGCCTAAACACACCTAGTCTGCCAGTACGAGACCCTCGTTCAATGAAATAAGGGAAAGAAGTGTATACCTAAGCGCTCGTTTTTCCGTGTTTTAACACAATAATAATTTTATTATTTATTTATTTATTTATTTATTTTTATTTAATGCATACTGCAGACCTTCACAGGTCCAAGCAGGTGGGCACGGTACAAGTAGTAAGTACATGTTAGGCACTCAAGTCACATAGAAAAGGAAAAAGAAAAGAATTCAACATACAAATACAGGTTTACACACCCAACACACAGTTTACACACAGTAAATCAACCAAATTGAATCTTTATACAGAGTTTAGAAGGTTCCATTCTTCCACTGTTCGTGGAAAAAAAGAAAATTTAAATACATCTGTCCGTGCAAAATAAGGTGTTAGGGTTCCGGGGTGATGGTGTCTCGTATGCCTTGTCGATATGGGTGTCAGGTACTGTGTAGGGTCTAGTGCTGTTTGTCTTTGAAGAAGTTGGGCAAGAAAATTAAGCCTAAATGTCTTCCGTCGTGACTCAAGGAGTTCAATGCCATTAGCTCTAATTAACTCAGAAGGTGAATCAGTGTGACGAAACTTAGAGTATATATACCTTACAGCTTTCCTTTGGATTCTTTCTAGTTTGTTGACGTTTTTCTGTGTGAACGGGTCCCATATTATGCATGCATATTCTAACTTTGGTCGGATTATTGATTGGTAGGCCAGGAGTTTGACATCAGGAGGAGCGTTTTTTAATTTGTGTCGTAAGAAAGACAGTTTACGGAAGGCGGAAGCGGAGATATTGTCAATATGTTGATTCCAAGATAAATTACTTGTGAGTGTTACTCCTAAATATTTGAACTCAGAAACTTGCTGTAGAGGTGACTCATTTAATGTATAAGTATACTGAAGTGGATTTTTTTTTCCGGGTTATACGCATACATACAGTTTTATCTAAGTTCAAAGCCATTCCCCAGCGATTGCACCATTGGAAAACATTAAACAAACTGTGATTAAGGTCATGTTGATTTTCCGGGCAAGTAATTTCATTATATAAGACACAATCGTCTGCGAACAGACGAATTTGCACAGATGAACATACAACACTTACAATGTCATTTATATACAGCAGGAACAGTAGGGGTCCCAAGACACTCCCCTGCGGCACTCCAGAGGCGACAGGAAGACAACCCGATCGCTGATCCCCAATTTCTACGTACTGAATTCGGTTTTTTAAGTAATCAATAACCCAGAAAACTAAGATGCGAGGAAGACCAATATTGTTCAATTTTAGTATTAGTCTGTCATGAGGAACCCTATCAAACGCTTTACTAAAATCCAAGAATATCGCATCAGTTTGACCGTTCTTATCTAGAGTAGATGCAAAGGAATGACATATAGTGAGCAGTTGAGTCACAGTTGAAAACCCTTTTCTGAAACCATGTTGAGAATCAGTTAAGACAGCATTTTTTTCAAGATATTCGGTGATATGATACGCGATTATATGCTCAATTAATTTACAGCATGCTGATGTTAAGGATATTGGGCGATAATTTTCAAAAAGCAAGCGGTTACCTTTTTTAAATACCGGTGCAACTCGAGCTGCCTTCCAGTCACTAGGGAGCTTTGAAGATATCAAAGATACACGGAATATAATCACAAGATATTTTCGCTATAACTTCAGCATATCGGCAAAGAAAGGTGTTTGGAATATTATCAGGACCGCTTGATTTCTTAGTTTTCAGTTTTAAGAGCATGGAAAATACACCCGGGTACGAAACAAAGTCAGCCTCTGTCGTGTGAAACGATGGAACATCAGATGGATATACACTTGCGCTAGTAAACACGCTATGGAAGTATTTATTGAAATGCTCAGCTATAGTCTCTTTGTCCGTAACAATAGATTCATTTACTAACATTTCGGATACAGTCTTTTTTTTATCCGTCAAGTGGTACCAAAATTTTCAGGATCATTTTTTATGAAGTTTGGGAGAGTTGTTTGGAAATAATAATCCTTAGAAGAACGCACAGCTTGTGCGAGGCTAGCCTGTAAAGGTCCGATTTTAGTCAAATTCGCACGCTTCTTTTTTAGACGTTTAATTTTACGTTTCAAGTGAATAATACTACGCGTTATCCAAGGGGTCTGTTTGTGAGTTTTCTTTTTTCGGCTCGGGACAAATTTAGCTAAACAGTGTTCACACATTTTTTTAAACTGGGCCCAGAGAGCGCATACGTCATCACTGTCAAAGTCAACAAGACCGGTCTCCAGATAATCAACTATGGACGCGTCATCTGCGCGGGAGTAGTCTTTGAAAGACCGTACTTGACAGCGTTTCTTATCACCACGTTTCAACAGTGTGACGGAAAGGCCCACAAGATAGTGATCAGATAATCCGGATTCGACAGACACGGTATATTCGCTGAACGCACGATTGAAAAATATCAGATCTAAAACTGAACTGCAAGACCCTTGAACACGCGTTGGGTCGTGAACCAGCTGGGCCAAATCGTGAGTGAACATAATACTAAACATAATGTTAGCATGCTCAACATTCTGGTGACCAGCGTGCATTAACTCCCAATTAATAGTTGGTAGATTGAAGTCACCTACAAGAATAATTTTATGTTTGTGATATTGAGACATATGTTGCTCAAGTTTGCTTAAGTATTCTGGGGGCGTGTCTGGAGGGCGGTAAAGCGCGTATAAAATAAAATGCTGACCCCAACAAGATAATTTAATGCACAAGCACTCCAAGTCAGCAATATCGTCCAGCAATATGGCTTCAATCTGTTGTTTGATTAGAACCGCCACACCGCCACCCCTAGAGGCGCGGTCTTTGCGAAAGACTTTGTAGTTCGGTGGGAATATTGTATCATCACTTATTTCGTTGCGTAGCCATGTTTCAGTAATTACTGTAACGTGCGGATCATGCTGGAGTAAAGTGATTTCAAGGAGGTCAGTTTTATTTACAATACTTTGCGCATTTACATTAACAAGGCGTAGGTTTTTGTTTCTACTGCTGAATAGGGGTTGATCGTTCCTGTCATCATACTCGTTAGGTACATGAAAAGGGGCATCGTTCAAGAGTCTGGCGTCGACAGCAACTGGGCGCGCTGCCTCGTCATGGGGCAGCTTAGATCTGGGTCGTTTTTTTTGATCAGTACTCTTTCATTCTTGACATCATCCCACATATAACATTGCTTATTAATGTAGAGTTTATCAAAAGCCAATGACACTTTTTCCTTATTCAATCGGTTCTGTTTTGCACTGTCCCAGAGCTTCTTTCTGACATCCCTTATTTTCCGTGAGAAGTCTTCGCCAATAGAAATTCCTGTGTTCTTAAGCTTAGCTCCCCTTTTCAGTATCTGTGCTTTGTTCCTGAAGTCAAGAAGCTTGAAAATGATAGGCCTAATCTTATTTGGTGCCGGTTTACCCAAGCGATGAATACGTTCGATTGCTACTGGATCGAGCTCGAGGATATTTGCAATGACTTTGCTATTAACGGCTTCTTCAAGGCTTTCGCTATTTTCGTCCTTTTCTTCAGGTAGTCCGTAAACTATCAGATTGTATCGCCTGCTGCGGTTCTCCAGGTCATCAATTCGCCTTTCGAGCCTTTTGATTACGGAATTCAACAGTCCTATTTCATTCTGGCAGCTAGAAACGCTATTTTCTAGTCTAGTCAGAGCCTCTAATTTCTTGTCAATATCACCCAGTCGTTTTTCCTTGATTTCTTTAATATCAGCAGCAATTTCGTTTAGTTGTTTTGCTATTTTTGCAAGGTCAGGACCAGGATTGACTTCAATGTCACCCGCCAGTAATAGCAACTCCCTCAAGAACGAAGCAAGCTCACAAAACACCTCACATGGCCGAGGGCACGGCAGCACCAACAAAAATGGGCTATCAGAGCGGAAGCACTTTCCGTAGCGTCTCACCTGCGTGAAGAACACAAGCGGATTGTCAAGCAGTCGCATGGTGGTGGTGCCACCGTGCCCAGTGAACGCCGTCGACGAGGTAGGCCCTTTTATATCCCATTCCAGGGGTGGCGCCGCCCGAATGTTTCCTGCGCATTCATTTGCGCATGTCGTCGATGCGTGGCTTGTATTCAGCAACCACCGAGGAGCAGGTCCAACGATGCTGTCAGTTGCATTCCAAAGTTGATCATCCGTGATTAATCCGGGCCGGCGGGTGCACTCGCCATCCGCAGGAAGTACGATGCTCAGCAGAAACTGCGTGAAGAACACAAGCGGATTGTCAAGCAGTCGCATGGTGGTGGTGCCACCGTGCCCAGTGAACGCCGTCGACGAGGTAGGCCCTTTTATATCCCATTCCAGGGGTGGCGCCGCCCGAATGTTTCCTGCGCATTCATTTGCGCATGTCGTCGATGCGTGGCTTGTATTCAGCAACCACCGAGGAGCAGGTCCAACGATGCTGTCAGTTGCATTCCAAAGTTGATCATCCGTGATTAATCCGGGCCGGCGGGTGCACTCGCCATCCGCAGGAAGTACGATGCTCAGCAGAAACTGCGTGAAGAACACAAGCGGATTGTCAAGCAGTCGCATGGTGGTGGTGCCACCGTGCCCAGTGAGATCTAACAGACAGTATTGCCAAGGAATGTACAGGGGAGTTATTAGAACCAATGAAATGTAAATAAGAAGAAAGAAAAGTGGATGAAAAAATAGCCAGCCGTGGGCAGGAATCGAACCTACGACCTTCGAATAACGCGTTCGATGCTCTAACCACTGAGCTACCAGAGCGGCCTTCCCTCCATGCACTTTTTTGGGTTTATATGTGAATTTAGAAGTAGGCGTGACAGTCAGCGCCATCTATAAGCCAAATGGCGAGTGCGAAAACACTCTTATGCGCATGTTTGGCGTCACGTAGCACGTCACGTGCACGTCACGTACACGTCACGTACACGTCACGTACACGTCACGTGCACGTCACGTGCACGTCACGTTCACGTGCACTTCACGTAGCAAGTTCACGTGCTACGTGACGCCAAACATGCGCATAAGAGTGTTTTCACACTCGCCATTTGGCTTATAGATGGCGCTGACTGTTACTCCTACTTCTAAATTCACATATAAACCCAAAAAAGTGGATGGAGGGAAGGCCGCTTTGGTAGCTCAGTGGTTAGATCATCGAACGCGTTATTCGAAGGTCGTAGGTTCGATTCCTGCCCACGGCTGGCTATTTTTTCATCCACTTTTCTTTCTTCTTATTTACATTTCATTGGTTCTAATAACTCCCCTGTACATTCCTTGGCAATACTGTCTGTTAGATCTCATTAATATTGTGTTAAAACACGGAAAAACGAGCGCTTAGGTATACACCTCTTTCCCTTATTTCATTGAACGAGGTTCTCATACTGGCAGACTAGGTGTGTTTAGGCTGTATAAGAGGGACAATTAATCAGCTGCCCGCTCATAATTAGTTCACGTGCTACGTGACGCCAAACATGCGCATAAAAGTGTTTTAACACTCGCCATTTGGCTTATAGATGGCGCTGACTGTCACTCCTACTTCTAAATTCACATATAAACCCAAAAAAGTGGATGAAGGGAAGGCCGCTTTGGTAGCTCAGTGGTTAGAGCATCGAATGCGTTATTCTAAGGTCGTAGGTTCGATTCCTGCCCACGGCTGGCTATTTTTTCATCCACTTTTCTTTCTTCTTATTTACATTTCATTGGTTCTAATAACTCCCCTGTACATTCCTTTGCAATACAGTCTGTTAGATCTCATCAATATTGTGTTAAAACACGGAAAAACGAGCGCTTAGGTATACACTTCTTTCCCTTATTTCATTGAACGAGGGTCTCGTACTGGCAGACTAGGTGTGTTTAGGCCGTATAAGAGGGACAATTAATCACCTGCCCGCTCATAATAAGTTCACGTGCTACGTGACGCCAAACATGCGCATAAGAGTGTTTTCACACTCGCCATTTGGCTTATAGATGGCGCTGACTGTCACTCCTACTTCTAAATTCACATATAAACCCAAAAAAGTGGATGGAGGGAAGGCCGCTTTGGTAGCTCAGTGGTTAGAGCATCGAACGCGTTATTCGAAGGTCGTAGGTTCGATTCCTGCCCACGGCTGGCTATTTTTTCATCCACTTTTCTTTCTTCTTATTTACATTTCATGGTTATAATAACTCCCCTGTACATTCCTTGGCAATACTGTCTGTTAGATCTCATCAATATTGTGTTAAAACACGGAAAACGAGCGCTTAGGTATACACTTTTTTCCCTTATTTCATTGAACGAGGGTCTCGTACTGGCAGTCTAGGTGTGTTTAGGCTGTATAAGAGGGACAATTAATCAGCTGCCCGCTCATAATAAGTTCACGTGCTACGTGACGCCAAACATGCGCATAAGAGTGTTTTCACACTCGCCATTTGGCTTATAGATGGCGTTGATTGTCACTCCTACTTCTAAATTCACATATAAACCCAAAAAAGTGGATGGAGGGAAGGCCGCTTTGGTAGCTCAGTGGTTAGAGCATCGAACGCGTTATTCGAAGGTCGTAGGTTCGATTCCTGCCCACGGCTGGCTATTTTTTCATCCACTTTTCTTTCTTCTTATTTTCATTTCATTGGTTTATATATATATATATATATATATATATATATATATATATATATATTGTCGCGAGAGGAAACGATAGGCAGGAACTCGAAGTAGAGGACTGTTTACTGAGCCAGAGCTGCCATTGACTTCTTCGCTCTCGTCTTCTGCCACCAACACAGCGTGGCATTACCCTCTCCCCAATGAAAAAAAAGAAGAAGAAGCATCGAATGAATGCCATGGCTCCGAAAAACAACGAAAGGTAGTAAGAAATGTCTGTGTCCATTGAAAAGAAAAAGGACGAGATGAAAAATAAAGAGGCAAGAAAGTAATGTGCAATTGTCTTGAAGGATATTGCCATCATCACAAAGTTCTTGTCTTGCAGTCAACGAGAATAGTACAGCTTCATCCTGGAGACGTGAACCACATCCGAGGAGCGGGGTCTGCGAGAACGGTGTGACGTGTCTGCTGGGACAACTTCGTAGTTCACTTCGCCGAGGCGATGAAGAACTCGGTAGGGTCCGAAGTACCGACATAACAATTTTTCTGAGCGTCCACGTTGACGTATAGGAGTCCAAACCCAGACTAGGTCACCGGGTTCGTATATTACTGCTCTGTGGTGGGTGTTGTACCGGCGAGCATCTTGATTTTGCCGCGATAAATGCGAAAGCGCGCCAGCTGCCGGGCGTCTTCGGCACGCTGAACAAATACATCTGCGTCCGGGGTGATCGTGTCCGGCAGAGTTGGTTGCAGCATGGTGTCAAGCATTGTGGTGACGTCGCGGCCGTAAACCAGACGAAAAGGAGCAAAGCCGGTGGTTTCCTGCAAAGCTGTATTGTAGGCAAATGTTATATACGGGAGGATTTCATCCCAATTCTTCTGATCCTTGGCGACATACATCGAAAGCATATCTGCAATCGTTTTGTTCAGACGTTCGGTTAACCCGTTAGTCTGTGGGTGGTACGCAGTTGCTGTTCGGTGCGTCGTGCCGCTCAGCAACAGGATCTGTCGGAGCAACTGTGCCGTAAAAGCAGTACCACGATCTGTGATGACGACAGCGGGAGCACCGTGGCGGAGAACGATGTTCTTGATGAAGAAGTCAGCCACCTCGGAAGCAGTTGCTCGCTGGGCGGCTTGTGTTTCGCAGTATCTGGTCAAGTAATCGGTGGCAACCACAATCCAGCGGTTACCAGCCGTAGACTTCGGAAATGGGCCGAGTAAATCCATCCCGACCTTTTCAAAAGGTTCGTGAGGGGGTCGCAAAGGCTGAAGCAGACCGGCTGGTTTCGTCGTTGGAGTTTTGCGGCGCTGACAGGCTGTGCATGTCTTGACGTACTGCCGGACGGTTTTCGTAAGTTTCCGCCAGTAGTATTTGTTCTTGATCCGCGCCAGAGTACGCGCGAAGCCAAGATGCCCTGACGATGGCTCGTCGTGACTAGCACGCAAAACATCATCGCGGAGAGCAGCAGGAACGACGAGGAGGTAAACAGTTTTCGTTGAATGAAAGTTGCGCTTGTAGAGGATGCCTTGGCGTAAACAGAAAGATGACAAATCACGCGCGAACTGATGTGGGGGTTGTGGGCGACGTCCCTCAAGGTATTCGATCAGTGGTTGCAATTCTAAGTCTTCGCGTTGCTGCTCAGCCACGTTTAATGATGCGAGAATAGCAAGGCAGCTGAAGTCTTCATCATTGCCTTCTTCAGCGACCTCGACGGGTGCGCGGGAAAGACAGTCAGCGTCGGTGTGTTTCTGGCCAGACTTGAAAACCATCGTTATATCAAACTCTTGTAACCGAAGGCTCCATCTTGCGAGACGGCCCGAAGGATCTTTCAGATTCGCTAGCCAGCAGAGAGAGTGGTGGTCACTTACGATTCGGAAGGGGCGTCCGTACAAGTAGGGCCTGAATTTCGTTATGGCCCATACAACCGCCAGACATTCTTTTTCAGTCGTCGAGTAGTTCTTCTCCGCAGATGACAACGTGCGGCTAGCGTAGGCGATGACGCGTTCCACGCCATCTTGATATTGCACGAGAATAGCTCCGAGGCCAAGGTTGCTCGCGTCAGTGCGGACTTCTGTGTCTGCTTCGGTGTCGAAGTGACCTAGGATCGGTGGCGTTTGTAGGCGTTGTTGAAGGTCGCGGAAAGCGCTTGATTGTTTGGGACCCCAGACGAAGGCGACGTCATCCTTGACGAGTTGTTGTAGAGGGTCGGCGATTTTCGAAAAGTTTGGCACGAAGCGGCGGTAATAAGCACGAAGTCCCAGAAAGCGGCGTACATCATGCTTTGTTTTCGGTATCGGGAACAAAGCAACTGCCATAGCCTTGTCAGGATCGGGGCGAACACCACTGCTGCTGACAATGTGGCCAAGAAATTTCAGTTCCTCATATCCAAAATGACACTTTTCCGGTTTCAGAGAGAGGCCGGCAGTGCGAATAGCCAGAAGAACCGCCTCAAGCCGCTCAATGTGCTGTTCGAAAGTCGTAGAAAAAACGACTACGTCGTCTAAATACACTAAGCAAGAGTACCACTTCAAGCCACATAAAACTGTGTCCATCATTCGTTGGAACGTGGCTGGAGCGCAGCACAGGCCAAAAGGGAGAACTTTAAATTCATAGAGACCGTCCGGTGTAATAAACGCTGTTTTTTCTCGGTCCCGTTCATCTACTTCAATCTGCCAATATCCGCTACGGAGATCCATGGAAGAGAAGTAACGGGCGTGTCGCAGGCGATCCAAGGAGTCATCAATACGAGGAAGAGGATATACGTCTTTTTTCGTTATCTTGTTCAGTTTGCGGTAGTCGACGCAGAATCGTAATGAACCATCTTTCTTTTTAACCAGAACAACTGGTGACGCCCAAGGACTAGTCGATGGTTGAATTACGTCATCGTCGAGCATTTGTTTCACCTGGTGACGGATAGCATCTTGCTCCTTCTGCGACACGCGGTAAGCATGTTGGCGCACGGGTTGCACGTTGGTCTCAGTGATAATTCTGTGCTTCATTAGAGGAGTCTGTCGGACTTTCGAAGTAGTGGCAAAACAGTCACTAAAGGATGAGAGGAGACTGAGGAGCTTTGCCCTCTTAGGTTCTTCTAGCTGGCGATTGACGTTGAGGCGACTAGTCACGTCAGTATCGCAGCTGTTCTCAGTCGAGATCGTCGTAATCAAAGGGAAAGCGTCCAAATCATCCAATGCCTCTAAGTAAGCTATGGTTGTGCGTTTCGCAAAATGCCTGTGTTCGCCACCGAAGTTCGTAACTAAAACCGTAGTCTGGCCATTTTGGAGTTGAACGAGACTTCGAGCAATGGCCACTTCCCGATCAAGCAATAACGTCAGGTTACTTTCGGCGATGCCCGTAATCGACTGCTCCTGTGGACACTCAACAAGCACGAAGATACTACTGCGAGGTGGCAACGTGACGCAATCATCGACTACGCGTAAGGCCACGCCACGATGTTTGTTCTCGAGGTCGGAATCTGGAGAAACACAGTTAACAAAACTGACGAACAAATCGCGCAGATTAATTATCGCTCCATACTCTTGCAGAAAATCTATGCCCAAAATGACCGGCCGAGAACAATTGGGCAGTACAAGAATGATGCTACAAAAGCCGACGCACAAATCTCAAGCCTGGCGGTGCACCTTCCTATAGGGGATACGAGGTGTCCTCCAGCGGTGATTAGTTGAGGGCCGTCCCACGTTGTCAGCACCTTGTGTAGACGGGTGGCCAATGAAGCACTCATCACCGAGTAATCAGCTCCCGTGTCGACAAGCGCAGTCACCGGATAACAGTCGACGGAAACGGTAATGGCAGCGGACTTTCTGTTGGCGGTTTCACAAACAGGCTTTAACGGCACGTCGTAAGGCAGCGGCGGAGGGTATTTGTCGGTTCGCGTGACAGCGGCCTCACCTCCGGAGGTCGCCGTTTTCAGTTTCCCCGGCGTGGGCTTGCGCCACTGACACCAGAGGACCCAAAGGTGGGTCGGCGCGGTGCGTTGATGTGGACGGACGGGGTGAATGGTGACCGTGACTGTCGTCGCGGCGGGACAGGAGCGTGATGACTACCTTCCAAGTAATCCGCAATTTCTTGTGGGCGTTCACCATAGCGTGGGCAACGTGCATCTGGGTGGAATCCGCGTAGGCCTATTCGTCGGTAGTAACAGTCGCGGTACATGTGTCCAACTTCACCACAATGGTAGCACAAAGGACGATTGTCGGGTGCACGCCAGATGGTGGACTTCCGCGGGCCAGGACGAAAATCGGCCTGAGAAGGCAGGCGATGGGCTGGACTTGGAAAGCGTCTGGGAGTCCCAGCTGGTGGATGAGCAAAATGTGCCGTCGACGGCGTAGAGACGCGTAGGGCATCCGCGTAGGAAAGCATGGGAGCTTCGACTTGCGATGGTGGTGAGGAGTGAACGAACTGCCTGATTTCGTTACGAACGACGTCCGTAAGAGCAGCACTACTGGGAGGAGACGCTGCATGAAATTTCCGAAGTTCTTCGCGTACAACTTGCCGTATGAGTTCTGTGAGGACCTCCCTGTTATCACCTCCTGGTACAAGCGAGCACGCAGCGGACATGGCCGTCTGACGCTCATACTGCGACACCCGCTGCCGAAGCATGCGCTCCATAATTGTGGCCTCACGTATGAACTCGGACACTGTCGTAGGAGGGTTGCGCACAAGGCCCGCGAAAAGTTGCTCCTTTACGCCTCGCATTAGCAGGCGCACTTTCTTGTCTTCCGGCATGTGGGGGTCAGCCCGTCGAAACAATCGCGACATTTCTTCGACGAACATGGCGACGCTCTCGTTCGGCATTTGAAACCGCGAAGAAAGTGCCTGCTCCGCTCTCTCTTTCCGTTCGGGGTTACTGAACGCCTCACGAAGCTGCCGATGGAATTCCTGCCAACTTGTGAATGAAGTTTCGTGGTTCTCATACCACACTCTTGCCGCGTCTAAGAGGGAGATATACACGTTCTTCAACTTACGGGCGATTGTCCCAGTCGTTGATGGCAGCGACCGGTCGAAATGGTCAAGCCAGTCTTCGACATCCTCACCGGCATCACCATGGAATGGGGTTGGGTGTGCGAGGCGTGTTGATGACACAGGGTACGCTAGCGAGTGGGTCATGCTCGGTTTGGGTTGCGGATGTGGCAAACATTGTCCTCACGGAAATGCAAGGGGGCCGTACTGTGGTGTAGTCCTTGAAGGCGGCGGCTGCTTCGATAGATATCAGCAGACCCTGGTGCACTGGCGGTGGTTTGCTCTGGTGCAGGACCAGCAGGCATAAGACGTTGCAGTACAGTACCCAGCAGGTCCACCAGTCTGTCGCGAGAGGGAACGATAGGCAGGAACTCGAAGTAGAGGACTGTTTTACTGAGCCAGAGCTGCCATTCACTTCTTCACGCCGTCTCGTTCTTCTGCCACCAACACAGCGTGGCATTATATATATATATATATA
>WOVY01012472.1:0-16433 GCA_013436015.1 Rhipicephalus annulatus
AACTTTTATGCGCATGCTTGGCGTCACGTAGCACGTGAACTTATTATGAGCGGCAGCTGAATAATTGTCCCTCTTATACAGCCTAAACACACCTAGTCTGCCAGTACGAGACCCTCGTTCAATGAAATAAGGGAAAGAAGTGTATACCTAAGCGCTCGTTTTCCGTGTTAACACAATTATAATTTTATTATTTATTTATTTATTTATTTATTTTTATTTAATGCATACTGCAGACCTTCACAGGTCCAAGCAGGTGGGCACGGTACAAGTAGTAAGTACATGTTAGGCACTCAAGTCACATAGAAAAGGAAAAGAAAAGAATTCAACATACAAATACAGGTTTACACCACCCAACACACAGTTTACACACAGTAAATCAACCAAATTGAATCTTTATACAGAGTTTAGAAGGTTCCATTCTTCCACTGTTCGTGGAAAAAAAGAAAATTTAAATACATCTGTCCGTGCAAAATAAGGTGTTAGGGTTCCGGGGTGATGGTGTCTCGTATGCCTTGTCGATATGGTGTCAGGTACTGTGTAGGGTCTAGTGCTGTTTGTCTTTGAAGAAGTTGGGAAAGAAAATTAAGCCAAATGTCTTCCGTCGTGACTCAAGGAGTTCAATGCCATTAGCTCTAATTAACTCAGAAGGTGAATCAGTGTGACGAAACTTAGAGTATATATACCTTACAGCTTTCCTTTGGATTCTTTCTAGTTTGTTGACGTTTTTCTGTGTGAACGGGTCCCATATTATGCATGCATATTCTAACTTTGGTCGGATTATTGATTGGTAGGCCAGGAGTTTGACATCAGGAGGAGCGTTTTTTAATTTGTGTCGTAAGAAAGACAGTTTACGGAAGGCGGAAGCGGAGATATTGTCAATATGTTGATTCCAAGATAAATTACTTGTGAGTGTTACTCCTAAAATATTTGAACTCAGAAACTTGCTGTAGAGGTGACTCATTTAATGTATAAGTATACTGAAGTGGATTTTTTTCCGGGTATACGCATACATACAGTTTTATCTAAGTTCAAAGCCATTCCCCAGCGATTGCACCATTGGAAAACATTAAACAAACTGTGATTAAGGTCATGTTGATTTTCCGGCAAGTAATTTCATTATATAAGACACAATCGTCTGCGAACAGACGAATTTGCACAGATGAACATACAACACTTACAATGTCATTTATATACAGCAGGAACAGTAGGGGTCCCAAGACACTCCCCTGCGGCACTCCAGAGGCGACAGGAAGACAACCCGATCGCTGATCCCCAATTTCTACGTACTGAATTCGGTTTTTTAAGTAATCAATAACCCAGAAAACTAAGATGCGAGGAAGACCAATATTGTTCAATTTTAGTATTAGTCTGTCATGAGGAACCCTATCAAACGCTTTACTAAAATCCAAGAATATCGCATCAGTTTGACCGTTCTTATCTAGAGTAGATGCAAAGGAATGACATATAGTGAGCAGTTGAGTCACAGTTGAAAACCCTTTTCTGAAACCATGTTGAGAATCAGTTAAGACAGCATTTTTTTCAAGATATTCGGTGATATGATGCGCGATTATATGCTCAATTAATTTACAGCATGCTGATGTTAAGGATATTGGGCGATAATTTTCAAAAAGCAAGCGGTTACCTTTTTTAAATACCGGTGCAACTCGAGCTGCCTTCCAGTCACTAGGGAGCTTTGAAGATATCAAAGATACACGGAATATAATCACAAGATATTTCGCTATAACTTCAGCATATCGGCAAAGAAAGGTGTTTGGAATATTATCAGGACCGCTTGATTTCTTAGTTTTCAGTTTTAAGAGCATGGAAAATACACCCGGGTACGAAACAAAGTCAGCCTCTGTCGTGTGAAACGATGGAACATCAGATGGATATACACTTGCGCTAGTAAACACGCTATGGAAGTATTATTGAAATGCTCAGCTATAGTCTCTTTGTCCGTAACAATAGATTCATTTACTAACATTTCGGATACAGTCTTTTTTTATCCGTCAAGTGGTACCAAAATTTTCAGGATCATTTTTTATGAAGTTTGGGAGAGTTGTTTGGAAATAATAATCCTTAGAAGAACGCACAGCTTGTGCGAGGCTAGCCTGTAAAGGTCCGATTTTAGTCAAATTCGCACGCTTCTTTTTTAGACGTTTAATTTTACGTTTCAAGTGAATAATACTACGCGTTATCCAAGGGGGTCTGTTTGTGAGTTTTCTTTTTTCGGCTCGGGACAAATTTAGCTAAACAGTGTTCACACATTTTTTTAAACTGGGCCCAGAGAGCGCATACGTCATCACTGTCAAAGTCAACAAGACCGGTCTCCAGATAATCAACTATGGACGCGTCATCTGCGCGGGAGTAGTCTTTGAAAGACCGTACTTGACAGCGTTTCTTATCACCACGTTTCAACAGTGTGACGGAAAGGCCCACAAGATAGTGATCAGATAATCCGGATTCGACAGACACGGTATATTCGCTGAACGCACGATTGAAAAATATCAGATCTAAAACTGAACTGCAAGACCCTTGAACACGCGTTGGGTCGTGAACCAGCTGGGCCAAATCGTGAGTGAACATAATACTAAACATAATGTTAGCATGCTCAACATTCTGGTGACCAGCGTGCATTAACTCCCAATTAATAGTTGGTAGATTGAAGTCACCTACAAGAATAATTTTATGTTTGTGATATTGAGACATATGTTGCTCAAGTTTGCTTAAGTATTCTGGGGGCGTGTCTGGAGGGCGGTAAAGCGCGTATAAATAAAATGCTGACCCCAACAAGATAATTTAATGCACAAGCACTCCAAGTCAGCAATATCGTCCAGCAATATGGCTTCAATCTGTTGTTTGATTAGAACCGCCACACCGCCACCCTAGAGGCGCGGTCTTTGCGAAAGACTTTGTAGTTCGGTGGGAATATTGTATCATCACTTATTTCGTTGCGTAGCCATGTTTCAGTAATTACTGTAACGTGCGGATCATGCTGGAGTAAAGTGATTTCAAGGAGGTCAGTTTTATTTACAATACTTTGCGCATTTACATTAACAAGGCGTAGGTTTTTGTTTCTACTGCTGAATAGGGGTTGATCGTTCCTGTCATCATACTCGTTAGGTACATGAAAAGGGGCATCGTTCAAGAGTCTGGCGTCGACAGCAACTGGGCGCGCTGCCTCGTCATGGGGCAGCTTAGATCTGGGGTCGTTTTTTTTGATCAGTACTCTTTCATTCTTGACATCATCCCACATATAACATTGCTTATTAATGTAGAGTTTATCAAAAGCCAATGACACTTTTTCCTTATTCAATCGGTTCTGTTTTGCACTGTCCCAGAGCTTCTTTCTGACATCCCTTATTTTCCGTGAGAAGTCTTCGCCAATAGAAATTCCTGTGTTCTTAAGCTTAGCTCCCCTTTTCAGTATCTGTGCTTTGTTCCTGAAGTCAAGAAGCTTGAAAATGATAGGCCTAATCTTATTTGGTGCCGGTTTACCCAAGCGATGAATACGTTCGATTGCTACTGGATCGAGCTCGAGGATATTTGCAATGACTTTGCTATTAACGGCTTCTTCAAGGCTTTCGCTATTTTCGTCCTTTTCTTCAGGTAGTCCGTAAACTATCAGATTGTATCGCCTGCTGCGGTTCTCCAGGTCATCAATTCGCCTTTCGAGCCTTTTGATTACGGAATTCAACAGTCCTATTTCATTCTGGCAGCTAGAAACGCTATTTTCTAGTCTAGTCAGAGCCTCTAATTTCTTGTCAATATCACCCAGTCGTTTTTCCTTGATTTCTTTAATATCAGCAGCAATTTCGTTTAGTTGTTTTGCTATTTTTGCAAGGTCAGGACCAGGATTGACTTCAATGTCACCCGCCAGTAATAGCAACTCCCTCAAGAACGAAGCAAGCTCACAAAACACCTCACATGGCCGAGGGCACGGCAGCACCAACAAAAATGGGCTATCAGAGCGGAAGCACTTTCCGTAGCGTCTCACCTGCGTGAAGAACACAAGCGGATTGTCAAGCAGTCGCATGGTGGTGGTGCCACCGTGCCCAGTGAACGCCGTCGACGAGGTAGGCCCTTTTATATCCCATTCCAGGGGTGGCGCCGCCCGAATGTTTCCTGCGCATTCATTTGCGCATGTCGTCGATGCGTGGCTTGTATTCAGCAACCACCGAGGAGCAGGTCCAACGATGCTGTCAGTTGCATTCCAAAGTTGATCATCCGTGATTAATCCGGGCCGGCGGGTGCACTCGCCATCCGCAGGAAGTACGATGCTCAGCAGAAACTGCGTGAAGAACACAAGCGGATTGTCAAGCAGTCGCATGGTGGTGGTGCCACCGTGCCCAGTGAACGCCGTCGACGAGGTAGGCCCTTTTATATCCCATTCCAGGGGTGGCGCCGCCCGAATGTTTCCTGCGCATTCATTTGCGCATGTCGTCGATGCGTGGCTTGTATTCAGCAACCACCGAGGAGCAGGTCCAACGATGCTGTCAGTTGCATTCCAAAGTTGATCATCCGTGATTAATCCGGGCCGGCGGGTGCACTCGCCATCCGCAGGAAGTACGATGCTCAGCAGAAACTGCGTGAAGAACACAAGCGGATTGTCAAGCAGTCGCATGGTGGTGGTGCCACCGTGCCCAGTGAGATCTAACAGACAGTATTGCCAAGGAATGTACAGGGGAGTTATTAGAACCAATGAAATGTAAATAAGAAGAAAGAAAAGTGGATGAAAAAATAGCCAGCCGTGGGCAGGAATCGAACCTACGACCTTCGAATAACGCGTTCGATGCTCTAACCACTGAGCTACCAGAGCGGCCTTCCCTCCATGCACTTTTTTGGGTTTATATGTGAATTTAGAAGTAGGCGTGACAGTCAGCGCCATCTATAAGCCAAATGGCGAGTGCGAAAACACTCTTATGCGCATGTTTGGCGTCACGTAGCACGTCACGTGCACGTCACGTACACGTCACGTACACGTCACGTACACGTCACGTGCACGTCACGTGCACGTCACGTTCACGTGCACTTCACGTAGCAAGTTCACGTGCTACGTGACGCCAAACATGCGCATAAGAGTGTTTTCACACTCGCCATTTGGCTTATAGATGGCGCTGACTGTTACTCCTACTTCTAAATTCACATATAAACCCAAAAAAGTGGATGGAGGGAAGGCCGCTTTGGTAGCTCAGTGGTTAGATCATCGAACGCGTTATTCGAAGGTCGTAGGTTCGATTCCTGCCCACGGCTGGCTATTTTTTCATCCACTTTTCTTTCTTCTTATTTACATTTCATTGGTTCTAATAACTCCCCTGTACATTCCTTGGCAATACTGTCTGTTAGATCTCATTAATATTGTGTTAAACACGGAAAAACGAGCGCTTAGGTATACACCTCTTTCCCTTATTTCATTGAACGAGGTTCTCATACTGGCAGACTAGGTGTGTTTAGGCTGTATAAGAGGGACAATTAATCAGCTGCCCGCTCATAATTAGTTCACGTGCTACGTGACGCCAAACATGCGCATAAAAGTGTTTTAACACTCGCCATTTGGCTTATAGATGGCGCTGACTGTCACTCCTACTTCTAAATTCACATATAAACCCAAAAAAGTGGATGAAGGGAAGGCCGCTTTGGTAGCTCAGTGGTTAGAGCATCGAATGCGTTATTCTAAGGTCGTAGGTTCGATTCCTGCCCACGGCTGGCTATTTTTTCATCCACTTTTCTTTCTTCTTATTTACATTCATTGGTTCTAATAACTCCCCTGTACATTCCTTTGCAATACAGTCTGTTAGATCTCATCAATATTGTGTTAAAACACGGAAAAACGAGCGCTTAGGTATACACTTCTTTCCCTTATTTCATTGAACGAGGGTCTCGTACTGGCAGACTAGGTGTGTTTAGGCCGTATAAGAGGGACAATTAATCACCTGCCCGCTCATAATAAGTTCACGTGCTACGTGACGCCAAACATGCGCATAAGAGTGTTTTCACACTCGCCATTTGGCTTATAGATGGCGCTGACTGTCACTCCTACTTCTAAATTCACATATAAACCCAAAAAAGTGGATGGAGGGAAGGCCGCTTTGGTAGCTCAGTGGTTAGAGCATCGAACGCGTTATTCGAAGGTCGTAGGTTCGATTCCTGCCCACGGCTGGCTATTTTTCATCCACTTTTCTTTCTTCTTATTTACATTTCATTGGTTATAATAACTCCCCTGTACATTCCTTGGCAATACTGTCTGTTAGATCTCATCAATATTGTGTTAAAACACGGAAAAACGAGCGCTTAGGTATACACTTTTTTCCCTTATTTCATTGAACGAGGGTCTCGTACTGGCAGTCTAGGTGTGTTTAGGCTGTATAAGAGGGACAATTAATCAGCTGCCCGCTCATAATAAGTTCACGTGCTACGTGACGCCAAACATGCGCATAAGAGTGTTTTCACACTCGCCATTTGGCTTATAGATGGCGTTGATTGTCACTCCTACTTCTAAATTCACATATAAACCCAAAAAAGTGGATGGAGGGAAGGCCGCTTTGGTAGCTCAGTGGTTAGAGCATCGAACGCGTTATTCGAAGGTCGTAGGTTCGATTCCTGCCCACGGCTGGCTATTTTTTCATCCACTTTTCTTTCTTCTTATTTTCATTTCATTGGTTTATATATATATATATATATATATATATATATATATATATATTGTCGCGAGAGGAAACGATAGGCAGGAACTCGAAGTAGAGGACTGTTTACTGAGCCAGAGCTGCCATTGACTTCTTCGCTCTCGTCTTCTGCCACCAACACAGCGTGGCATTACCCTCTCCCCAATGAAAAAAAAAGAAGAAGAAGCATCGAATGAATGCCATGGCTCCGAAAAAACGAAAGGTAGTAAGAAATGTCTGTGTCCATTTAAAAGAAAAAGGACGAGATGAAAAATAAAGAGGCAAGAAAGTAATGTGCAATTGTCTTGAAGGATATTGCCTCATCACAAAGTTCTTGTCTTGCAGTCAACGAGAATAGTACAGCTTCATCCTGGAGACGTGAACCACATCCGAGGAGCGGGTCTGCGAGAACGGTGTGACGTGTCTGCTGGGACAACTTCGTAGTTCACTTCACCGAGGCGATGAAGAACTCGGTAGGGTCCGAAGTACCGACATAACAATTTTTCTGAGCGTCCACGTTGACGTATAGGAGTCCAAACCCAGACTAGGTCACCGGGTTCGTATATTACTGCTCTGTGGTGGGTGTTGTACCGGCGAGCATCTTGATTTGCCGCGATAAAATGCGAAAGCGCGCCAGCTGCCGGGCGTCTTCGGCACGCTGAACAAATACATCTGCGTCCGGGGTGATCGTGTCCGGCAGAGTTGGTTACAGCATGGTGTCAAGCATTGTGGTGACGTCGCGGCCGTAAACCAGACGAAAAGGAGCAAAGCCGGTGGTTTCCTGCAAAGCTGTATTTTAGGCAAATGTTATATACGGGAGGATTTCATCCAATTCTTCTGATCCTTGGCGACATACATCGAAAGCATATCTGCAATCGTTTTGTTCAGACGTTCGGTTAACCCGTTAGTCTGTGGGTGGTACGCAGTTGCTGTTCGGTGCGTCGTGCCGCTCAGCAACAGGATCTGTCGGAGCAACTGTGCCGTAAAAGCAGTACCACGATCTGTGATGACGACAGCGGGAGCACCGTGGCGGAGAACGATGTTCTTGATGAAGAAGTCAGCCACCTCGGAAGCAGTTGCTCGCTGGGCGGCTTGTGTTTCGCAGTATCTGGTCAAGTAATCGGTGGCAACCATAATCCAGCGGTTACCAGCCGTAGACTTCGGAAATGGGCCGAGTAAATCCATCCCGACCTTTTCAAAAGGTTCGTGAGGGGGTCGCAAAGGCTGAAGCAGACCGGCTGGTTTCGTCGTTGGAGTTTTGCGGCACTGACAGGCTGTGCATGTCTTGACGTACTGCCGGACGGTTTTCGTAAGTTTCCGCCAGTAGTATTTGTTCTTGATCCGTGCCAGAGTACGCGCGAAGCCAAGATGCCCTGACGATGGCTCTCGTGACTAGCACGCAAAACATCATCGCGGAGAGCAGCAGGAACGACGAGGAGGTAAACAGTTTTCGTTGAATGAAAGTTGCGCTTGTAGAGGATGCCTTGGCGTAAACATAAAGATGACAAATCACGCGCGAACTGATGTGGGGGTTGTGGGCGACGTCCCTCAAGGTATTCGATCAGTGGTTGCAATTCTAAGTCTTCGCGTTGCTGCTCAGCCACTTTAATGATGCGAGAATAGCAAGGCAGCTGAAGTCTTCATCATTGCCTTCTTCAGCGACCTCGACGGGTGCGCGGGAAAGACAGTCAGCGTCGGTGTGTTTCTGGCCAGACTTGAAAACCATCGTTATATCAAACTCTTGTAACCGAAGGCTCCATCTTGCGAGACGGCCCGAAGGATCTTTCAGATTCGCTAGCCAGCAGAGAGAGTGGTGGTCACTTACGATTCGGAAGGGGCGTCCGTACAAGTAGGGCCTGAATTTCGTTATGGCCCATACAACCGCCAGACATTCTTTTTCAGTCGTCGAGTAGTTCTTCTCCGCAGATGACAACGTGCGGCTAGCGTAGGCGATGACGCGTTCCACGCCATCTTGATATTGCACGAGAATAGCTCCGAGGCCAAGGTTGCTCGCGTCAGTGCGGACTTCTGTGTCTGCTTCGGTGTCGAAGTGACCTAGGATCGGTGGCGTTTGTAGGCGTTGTTGAAGGTCGCGGAAAGCGCTGGATTGTTTGGGACCCCAGACGAAGGCGACGTCATCCTTGACGAGTTGTTGTAGAGGGTCGGCGATTTTCGAAAAGTTTGGCACGAAGCGGCGGTAATAAGCACAAAGTCCCAGAAAGCGGCGTACATCATGCTTTGTTTTCGGTATCGGGAACAAAGCAACTGCCATAGCCTTGTCAGGATCGGGGCGAACACCACTGCTGCTGACAATGTGGCCAAGGAATTTCAGTTCCTCATATCCAAAACAACACTTTTCCGGTTTCAGAGAGAGGCCGGCAGTGCGAATAGCCAGAAGAACCGCCTCAAGCCGCTCAATGTGCTGTTCAAAGTTGTAGAAAAAACGACTACGTCGTCTAAATACACTAAACAAGAGTACCACTTCAAGCCACATAAAACTGTGTCCATCATTCGTTGGAACGTGGCTGGAGCGGAGCACAGGCCAAAAGGAGTACTTTAAATTCATAGAGACCGTCCGGTGTAATAAACGCTGTTTTTTCTCGGTCCCGTTCATCTACTTCAATCTGCCAATATCCGCTACGGAGATCCATGGAAGAGAAGTAACGGGCGTGTCGCAGGCGATCCAAGGAGTCATCAATACGAGGAAGAGGATATACGTCTTTTTTCGTTATCTTGTTCAGTTTGAGGTAGTCGACACAGAATCGTAATGAACCATCTTTCTTTTTAACCAGAACAACTGGTGACGCCCAAGGACTAGTCGATGGTTGAATTACGTCATCGTCGAGCATTTGTTTTACTTGATGACGGATAGCATCTTGCTCCTTCTGCGACACGCGGTAAGCATGTTGGCGCACGGGTTGCACGTTGGTCTCAGTGATAATTCTGTGCTTCATTAGAGGAGTCTGTCGGACTTTCGAAGTAGTGGCAAAACAGTCACTAAAGGATGAGAGGAGACTGAGGAGCTTTGCCCTCTTAGGTTCTTCTAACTGGCGATTGACGTTGAGGCGACTAGTCACGTCAGTATCGCAGCTGTTCTCAGTCGAGATCGTCGTAATCAAAGGGAAAGCGTCCAAATCATCCAATGCCTCTAAGTAAGCTATGGTTGTGCGTTTCGCAAAATGCCTGTGTTCTCCACTGAAGTTCGTAACTAAAACCATAGTCTGGCCATTTCGCAGTTGAATGAGGCTTCGAGCAATTGCCACTTCCCTATCAAGCAATAACGTCAGGTTACTTTCGGCGATGCCCGTAATCGACTGCTCCCGTGGACACTCAACAAGCACGAAGATACTACTGCGAGGTGGCAACGTGACGCAATCATCGACTACGCGTAAGGCCACGCCACGATGTTCGTTCTCGATGTCGGAATCTGGAGAAACACAGTTAACAAAACTGACGAACAAATCACGCAGATTAATTATCGCTCCATACTCTTGCAGAAAATCCATGCCCAAAATGACCGGCCGAGAACAATTGGGCAGTACAAGGAATGATGCTACAAAAGCCGACGCACAAATCTCAAGCCTGGCGGTGCACCTTCCTATTGGGGATACGAGGTGTCCTCCAGCGGTGATTAGTTGAGGGCCGTCCCACGTTGTCAGCACCTTGTGTAGACGGGTGGCCAATGAAGCACTCATCACCGAGTAATCAGCTCCCGTGTCGACAAGCGCAGTCACCGGATAACAGTCGACGGAAACAGTAATGGCAGCGGACGTTCTGTTGGCGGTTTCACAAACAGGCTTTAACGGCACGTCGTAAGGCAGCGGCGGAGGGTATTTGTCGGTTCGCGTGACAGCGGCCTCACCTCCGGAGGTCGCCGTTTTCAGTTTCCCCGGCGTGGGCTTGCGCCACTGACACCAGGGGACCCAAAGGCGGGTCGGGCGCGGTGCGTTGATGTGGACGGACGGGGTGATGGTGACCGTGACTGTCGTCGCGGCGGGACAGGGGCGTGATGACTACCCTCCAAGTAATCCGCAATTTCCTGTGGGCGCTCACCATAGCGTGGACAACGAGCATCTGGGTGGAATCCGCGTAGGCCTATTCGTCGGTAGTAACAGTCACGGTACATGTGTCCAACTTCGCCACAATGGTAGCACAAAGGACGATTGTCGGGTGCACGCCAGACGGTGGACTTCCGCGGGCCAGGACGAAAATCGGTCTGAGAAGGCAGGCGACGGGCTGGACTTTGAAAGCGTCTGGGGGTCCCGGTAGGTGCATGAACAAAATGTGCCGTCGGTGGCGTAGAGACGCGTAGGGCATCCGCGTAGGAAAGCGTGGGAGGTTCGACTTGCGATGGTGGTGCAGAGTGAACGAACTGCCTGATTTCGTTCCGAACGACGTCCGTAAGAGCAGCGCTACTGGGAGGGGACGCTGCATAAAATTTCCGAAGTTCTTCTCGTACAACTTGCCGTACGAGTTCTGTGAGGACCTCCCTGTTATCACCTCCTGGTATAAGCGAGCACGCAGCGGACATGGCCGTCTGACGCTCATACTGCGACACCCGCTGCCGAAGCATGCGCTCCATAATTGTGGCCTCACGTATGAACTCGGACACGGTCGTAGGAGGGTTGCGCACAAGGCCCGCAAAAAGTTGCTCCTTTACGCCTCGCATTAGCAGGCGCACTTTCTTGTCTTCTGGCATGTGGGGGTCAGCCCGTCGAAACAATCGCGACATTTCTTCGACAAACATGGCGACGCTCTCGTTCGGCATTTGAAATCGCGAAGAGAGTGCCTGCTCCGCTCTCTCTTTCCGTTCGGGGTTACTGAACGCCTCGCGAAGCTGCCGATGGAACTCCTGCCAACTTGTGAATGAGGTTTCGTGGTTCTCATACCACACTCTTGCCGCGTCTAAGAGGGAGATATACACGTTCTTCAACTTACGGCGATTGTCCCAGTCGTTGATGGCAGCGACCCGGTCGAAATGGTCAAGCCAGTCTTCGACATCCTCACCGGCATCCCCGTGGAATGGGTTGGGTGTGCGAGGCGTGTTGATGACACAGGGTACGCTAGCGAGTGGGTCATGCTCGGTTTGGGTTGCGGATGTGGCAAACATTGTCCTCACGGAACTTGCCAAGGGGCCGTACTGTGGTGGTAGTCCTTGAAGGCGGCGGCTGCTTCGATAGATATCAGGAGATCCTGGTGCACTGGCGGTGGTTGCTTCTGGTTCAGGACCAGCAGGCATAAGACGTTGCAGTACAGTACCCAGCACTTCCACCAGTCTGTCGCGAGAGGAAACGATAGACAGGAACTCGAAGTGGACGACTGTTTACTCAGCCAGAGCTGCCATTAACTTCTTCGCTCTCGTCTTCTGCCACCAACACAGCGTGGCAATATATATAATATATATATATATATATTGTAATGATGACAAAGCGGCGATCGTGCTCGGCGCATACGTGGCGGGACGGAGAAGACGAGGAAGAGAAAGCAGAATAAGAACAGCCGGCCTGCAGAAAAGGCGTTGTCTCTTATTTCTCGTCTCTACAATGGCGCAGTCGCGACACTACTGACCCCGATATCCCTGCGTCCACTACACTTCGAAGTGGACGACGTGCTCTCGAACTCCCCACGATCACGGACGGCGTCCAAGCCTCCACGGCGGCACCGCATCATGACTGCAGCGAGGCCATTTCTCGAGGCTTCTCTCTGTTCGCCCAAGAGCTCAAGACATCCGGGTTTGGCTTGCGCCTCTTTTGGATCGTTCAACGAGAACGAAATTCCATATTTTCAAGGATTCAAGGATGACCCTACCAACTGGGTAAGCGTGATAAACTCGGTTTGCCCTTAAATACTCGTGGAGCGACACGATTAAGAAGTCGGGTCGCTGAAGGACGTTTGCGAGGATCCGCCCAAGCGTGGCATCGTTTCCAAGGCAGTACATACGCTACATGGCAAACATGGAGCGGCGGCCCTGATGTCCGCGTTTGCGCCGCTTCCGAGCGCTTACGACGACCGTTTCATGACCATGCGGTCACGCCGGCAAGGTGCAACCGAGGACGTCGCGACCTTACATCTAGACAAGCTGGACCTTTTACAACGCTTGCGATATACAGTGGACCTCCTCCGCAGCCAGGCAGTACATCATCGACGGGATCCATGACTCGACGCCGCAGCCGTCTTGTCCGCCTACAACCACCCAGTCCACATCTCCACTTTCGTACGCCAGGCAATGGAGTTGCAGGGACACGTCTCATCGCCGGGCGGCTGCAGTTGGCCAAAGGAGTCAGCTTCACCGAGACGCGGATGCTATACGTGTGGCCCGCATCGGGCATGGGTATAAAAGCTGCCCACAGAGCCAACCTCAAGCGATTGCAATATCAATCACGCCCACTTCCAACCCTCAAGGTCCGCGTCGACGGCATCGGAGAACTGACAGCTCTCGTTGATACCGGAGCTCAACGTACGGCGTTGCTTCGCCGCCACGCCTCCGAACCTCTCCAGCCTTGGACTGAGCCACCACTGCGGGGTCTCGGTGGCGACCGTTACTACCGGTCGGTGCCCTAAACCTGCAACTCAACACCGAGGCCGGCAGCAAGTTTTTGTCCTCGGTGCCCGTCTTCGACGACCTGCCCACAGACATGGTTTTAGGGGCCGACTACCTGCTCTCCGGGGAAGTGCGCCTCACGGTGGAAGGAAATACCGTCAACCTCCATCCTGTGGCTCCAAGTGTGCCTCCGGCCGCAATCCCAAGGTGAGCTGACGACGCCACTTACACTTCCCGCAATACTCGAGAGGCACGCATCGCTCTTCGCTGATACTACTAATCAGCTTCCCGGAACTAGCGTGCTAGTGCACCATATTACTACCGACAATCATCCGCCGGTGTCCATACCGTACGTAGATATGCCGAACGAGAGCGGATATTAATTGACCAGCAGGTGCAAGAAAATGCTTGCCGCCAGCATAATCAGGCCATCTTCTAGCCCGTGGGCAGCACCTGTTGTCCTAGTCCGTAAAAAGGACGGCAATCTCCGATTCTGTGTTGACTACGAGAGCTGAACAAGCACACCATACCAGACTCGTACCCGCTGCACGCATTGACGACGCTATTGACGCCGTACGAAAAGCGAGGTTTCTTTTCGTCGCTAGATTTAAAAGCAGGGTATTGGCAGATCAACGTGGCTGAAGAAGATAGTTTAAGACGGCCCCTTCCGAACACCATCTGGCTTGTACGAGTGTTAATCGGATGCCGTTCGGTCTGCGAACTGCTCCAAGCACCCTTTCAGCGTGCCATGAACACAGTGTTAGGCACACTGATAGACCGTGCCTGCGTCGTGTACCTCGATGACGTTTCTAGTCATCGGGGAGGAAACAGAAAAACAACATCTACAAAATATCGACACGGTTCTGCAGAGGCTACACAACACCGGCTTTCGACTTAACCGCGAGGAAGTGCCAGTTTGGGTTGACGACAATATCTTATCTTGGTTATCAGATATCTCATAATGGCGTACGACCTTGCCTGAACGCATAGACGCCGTTGCCAAATACCCTGCACCAACATCTATAAAACAGCTCCAGGTATTCCTAGGAATGGCGTCATACTTGCGCAAGTTGTACCGAGCTTTGCGTCAACTGCTGCTCCACTCACGGACTTACTGAAGAAAACGCCCAATTTCAGTGGGGTCCTTTGCAGGATAACGCCTTCCAAACCCTCAAACACCAGCTTACACATAGCCCGGTGCTCTGCCACTTTAATGAAGATTGGATGACAGAAGTCCATACTGATGCGAGTCAGATTGGCCTAGGGGCGGTTTTACTTCAACGTGACTCGAGTGGGCCGTGGGCACGTCATCTGCTACGCCAGTCGTAAACTATCGGACGCAGAACGGCATTATCATTCGAATGAACTGGAGTGTTTGGCTGTAGTATGGAGTGTGGATTGAAAAGTTCCGCCACTACTTGTTTGGCCGACACTTCACGGTAGTAACAGACAACTCCGCGATTGCGTGGATGTTCCAGAAGCAGCACCTCAAGCACAAGTTTGCCCGATGGATTGTTCGGCTCCAAGACTATACGTACGACATCCGTCACCGTGCTGGGAGCACAAAATCAGCTTGCGGACGCTTTATCGCGAAATCCGATCGAGGAATTCTCCCACACAAAATCGCGAAACCTGGATCCTGTTTTCTCAACCGGACGTGACCAGGCTCAGCAAGCAGATGAAAGACTCGCATCCGTTATAGACTCCATTGGCGATGCGGGACGCAATGCCCAAGTTTGTCTTACGTAATGGAACGCTGTATCGGCGTCACTGGGCCGATAAAAGCAACCGAGTGTCATCTCCTGGTCATTCCTGACACCTTAAGATCGAGCGTACTACGCGCCATCCATGACACTCCCGAGGGAGGCCATGTTGGCTACAGAGCCACCTTACGCAAGGCACAAGAACGTTTTTGGTGGCCGAAAATGGATATAAAGCGTGCGTTCATACGTTGCCAGTTGCGAGATTTGTCAGCAACACAAACGACGTCCTGGAGCTCGACATGGACTTCTTACGCCGATCAAGCCTCCAGAGACAGTTTTCCACACGTTGGGCATAGATCACATCGGGCCCTCTTCCAATGACGACAGCGGGCAATCGTTACATTATACTCGCTGTGGACTACTTGTCCAAGTTCGTAGACGGTCGCGGCCGTGCCTTCGCTTGCTGCTAGCCATGTCATCCGATTCCTGAAAGATCGCTTCGAATGGCGACACGGTCTTCCTAACAAGTTGATCTCCGACCGGTCGACCACCTTTCGCAGTCGCGAGCTCCGCACTTACCTACAACAAGCTGGAGTGGACCATCACTTCGCGTCGGCATACCATCCACAGGCGAACGGATATGACCGAAAGGTCGAACCAGACTATCCAGGCTAGACTCGCACCGTACTGTAAGAATCACAAACGAGGTGAGGCCGACTGGGATGATCATCTCCAAGCAGCTGCGTACGCAGTGAACACGGCGGCACACAGCTCCACAGGAATTTGCCCCCTACGAGATTGTCTATGGTCAGCTCCCGCAACTGAATGCTACGTTCGGTTTGGACACTCCCGTTAAAGTAGGGCGTTCCGCTGCACGCCAGACACTTTGTCGCGATATCCGTGTGGAGGCGCGTAGGAGGATTGTGCATGCTCAACAGGCACAAAAGCGATACTACGACCGACGCCACCGTCCCGCGCCGAAATACAGTGTAGGTGATGAGGTTGTGGCTACAGCGAGGTGCGCCATCGTCTTTCAAACAAACTGCACCCAAGTACGACGGCCCTTACATTATTTCTGAGCGCTTGGGAGATAACACTTGGCGAGTACGTTCCACAGCCTTCTGATACGCGCAGAGACAAGAGAAAACGGAATAACTTTGCGGTTTGCATGTGTCGCGGATGAAGAACTGCATACGTCGGCAAACGTGGACATTGGTTTGTGTTTTTTCTTACAGGAGTAGACCAGCTGCAGCGTGGCCGAGTGTAATGATGACCAAAGCGGCGATTCGTGCTCGGCGCCGCATACGTGGCGGGACGGAGAAGACGAGGAAGAGAAAGCAGAATAAGAACAGCCGGCCTGCAGAAAGGCGTTGTCTCTTATTTCTCGTCTCTACAATATATATATATATAGTATATATATATATATATATATATATATATATATATATATATATATAGATGTCAAGGAGCGGGCTTAATGCTTACTCTGGTGGCGGTGTTAACGCTGGCGCTCATCGCGGAGTTGGG